>JZKD02S0014284.1:3580-14944 GCA_000966675.3 Picea glauca
AAGATCAAGTAAGGGATAGGCTGAAGATTGTGTGACAAACTCTACTTTAATTGATGCTTGAGATCTTCATTGTTTCATCAAGCTATTGTGGGTCATATTCATGCAAGTTTGAAGTAAGTGTGTGTGTTGGAGCAAACGACCACTAAAAGGGAACCTTGCAAAATCAATGTGGTTTGGTTGTATCTTCCACTTTTACTTAATATCATATGGTGACATGTTTCTTTCCCATAAAATCATTCTTATTTTATTACATGACTCCTTGATCACATGTTTAAGTTTTCATTGAATATACTATTGTTTCTTTCACTTTGGTTGTTTTGTGTTCCATTGCATGATCAATAGCACAAGAGCACCTGAGTGATGCATGGAAAACAAATATATAAGGAAGCGATATTCAAAGGTATGTCACCCATCCCTTATTTTATAGTAAACTCGATGATTAAGCTTAGGGAAAATGCCATGTCCTGTCTCGTTTTGTTTTGTATCTAGGTGGATATAGGGAGATCAGTTTATGTCCGCATTCATCGATTTCTCCAATAACACATGTGGGCATGTATGGGCCCTTACAAATTTAATATGTTTTGAAAATAAACTAAGAGGAGCCCTAGGGGCGCTTTGTCCTCTCCTAAAGATTTTTTTTTAAGGGAGATGAAATCTTCCCTCAATCATTTTTTTGATTCTTAAGATTTCCCTATGGTGCGAGAGAAGAGCATACTCAATTATTGGAGTTTTATTTCTGGTCCCAATGCAAGTTTTTATATATGTGATAGAAAATGATCTTTAACTTAGCTTTTACAATCAAAACAAGACATCCATGTGGCAACTCAAAGCAAAAAGAGGAGAAATATGGTTCTTTCTAACCCCCTAAGTGCCTATGTTTTGACTAAACCTTCATGTGGAGAGGGAATCTAAGTGTGGTGCATTTACAAATTTCATAACAACAATACTTTGAAGGCTAGGGGCCTTCAAAAATCACAAAAAACTCTTACAATTTCAAGAATCTGAACATATGCGTAGGTCACAGTTTAGATAGAGGCGCATGTGGTGCCAATCCGTAGAGAATAGAGGACCTGATGGCACACTGTGCATAGAATTCATGGGGAAACATAGTGTTGTTGGTACACAATGATCTGAATACATGCATGTGGTCTGAACAACCCGCGCCCGTTCTTATACGCGTCCGGGAGGAAATTTTTAAGTGGAATTCTCCCCTTCCAGCTCCAAATTCATCTCTTTGTAGGCAAGGCTAGGATGATTATGATCCCTACAAGGCAAATGGATAAAAAATAAGTGCTCAAACAACCCAAATAGGGAGGAAATTGATACCTTATCTCTAGTATGGTCGCCAATATGTTGTATCCTTTTTGCCACTTGAATGAGCAAAAGAGGGACACTTGCAAGTCCAGTTGGGTCCGTTGGACAAGGCATAATTTAGTGTATAAATCAAATGACTCAATCAGATGAAATAAATAAACAAATATTCTAATAAAAACTAAAGAAACAAAACTAAAATGCATAAGGAAATTAGAACCAAAATCAATCAAACAATTGACCAATATTCATGCCACCAATGGATAGATTGTATTAGTGGGAAAACACAAAATAAAAAGGGGGACTTATGGATCCCCTCTTCCACTGAGGGAGGGATCTTGAGTCCCCTATGTGAGAGTTCTTCTTACAAATAGAAAACTATAAAGGAAATGGTGAAGAAATCCAAGTTTATTCCCTTAAGAGGTGAGGTGAATAGCTTAATGAGATGATGTTAATATGATTGAAGAAGGAAAGAGGTTCCTTGTAGGAGAATAGAGGCAACATAACAATAAAATGGTATTCTTGAATTGATAGTGCACCCATGGCCTCTTTTTATAGAAAATATTTGAGGCATCATCCAACCCGTCTTTAGTGTGAACAAGGGGGCCTTTAAGGAACCCTTAGGTCTTTGGCCAACTCCCCACTCGAATTAAACTCATATTTGAGGGTCAAAATGACTTGGGAGATGAACTATAAGTGGGTGAGGAATCGACAAGAACCATAAATGCGTTGTTCACAGGTGTGCATGGCATTTTTCGTGCATAGTCGCGTATCGGGCGCATGTGCGCTTTTTCGGCATTTTTGACTTGAGCAAGTGCATGTGCTTCCTTTAGTTTTGAGTGCATGCCAATTTTATAACCAGTTGTATATTTTTTGTGCCCTTTGGAAATTCATTTTTGGGTCTATGAATGAACTAATAGGTGTTTCGAGATGTTGGATTCCCATGACCATTTGCGAACGAAATTTCAGTGATAACAAGCCTATTGAAACTATTAGTTCAGAAGTTGTTATTTCAACTTGTGACACAACTAAATTTTCTAAAATTCCAAAGAGGGAATTCATATGTTCAGGGTTAATGATATCTATAAAGTTTGAATCCCCTGAGGGTGGTAAAAAGGAAAAAGTTGTGTTGGTTGGCTTTGATGATGAGAGATTGGAAGGTTCTAGTGGTTTTACCACCTTTCTTTCTATTGTTGGTGTCTCAATTTTTTGTTTTATGGTTTCCTCATTTCTAGTCTCTACTAAAACTTCTTTATCTCTTTGGGTTGATCTATCTCCTACTTTTACTTTCTGATACCATTCAACACAGTTTATAGATGGAGGTTTTATTCCTCCAAACATGTTAGAAGGAACTTTGGTTGGAAGTTTTGGATTGTTTTTAACATATCTACCCTTTGGATCCCTAGGTTTTTTCATGAAATAAAAGTAAAAATAAAACTACCATTGGATTTGGGGGAACTTTCTATAACATATGTGCATGTTCTTACCTCTTGTCTTAATGTCCCCCTGCCACCAAACTAGCACTAGTGTTCAGAAAAAATCTACTTCCTAATTGTTTTCTACCTTTGGACAACTCCCCAACAACGACGCCAAAAATGATGGGTAAACTATATTCCTAATTTACCTTTATTAAATTATCGACCAGGGAAAGTAAACTTTTAGTTGTAACACAATATGTGTCAATATACAAAGGAAACTAATTACTAGTACATTCCTATCACTGTATTCTATGACTAAATCCTAGTACTAGGATGAAGTCTGGAAAGTGAATTGAACAATAAAAGGAGAGTAACCTACCCTAGGGATCATAACTATGCTTCAACCTACAATTCTATTTTCAAAAGATGATTTAAAATACCTTCAAGCAAACCAAAGATGTAAAACTACTTATAAACAACCAACTGTGAATATGCAATGAGAACAAGTTGGATTTTCCAAAAAAACAATTAATTTAAGTGAATTCTACTTTAAAATGAATTTTAAACCTGAACTAAGAAATCTTATTTACTTCTACAATAAGGGAAATAAGCTACATACACTAATATTATTGAAAAAGGAAAACAATATTATCTAGCTCACACTATCCTGTTGAAGAAGAAAAACAACATCATCTATCTATATCTACAATGTCGAGTTATATCACGATCATATCTATATATAATGGTTGTGACTACGATGTTGAATTATAACACATTGGAATCTTATCACAACTGATAATTTAAGTGGGATGCATGCAATATTGACTTATACAACGATGTGTAATGTAGTGATAAAACAATCTAAGGAAAACCTCACCATTAAAGAAATGTAGATTTATTAAACACATATTCTTATAATTAATATAAACCTATAAAAATAATCAAAATGAATTAGAAACTATACTATCATAGTGAGCCTAGAAATATTCCAACATATAGATAACAATCTATGCATCCCTGCAGGGATTAATTTAAAACACAACTTAATGAATTGTAGACAATTGTTATGTGCAATGTCTAGATGATCAATCTGCAAAGTTAAACACAACCTCTGTAAATGAAAAAAGAAACATATGTATATATAAAAACAATTATATGATCAGGAGTATATATATTAATGAAGCACAACTTAAGTAAGTAACCTGCACAAGAGAATTATACATATGAGTATGCACAGATAGATGATCAGATATGAAAAATTATAAGTAACCTGCAAATTAAATAAGTAACCTACACAAGAGAATTATACATATGAGTATGAATATACAGTAAGGAAACAACATGCATGGACTACTGGTGGCCCCCTAGGTAGTCACAGTACTCCAACTTAAGAAACAATCACAACTTCAATGCATCAAATTGTATTAATATCATAATTGTGTAACATGGACAAATTATTAATAGTATAGTGACTATCTTATCATGGTAATCCTCATTTTTGTAGGCCTCTGATATTTATAGAGTTTTTATATGACTGATAGGTCGACCATTGAAAGGGTCAACAATCTTCTAAAATAGAAAACCATTAAGAGCCAACAATGAACACCATCTTCTATTGAATCCATGCACTAGAGTATAGGGTCGAACCTAATTGTTCAAATCAAAATGTAATAATACCCATAGTAGGAGGGTTTGAATAGCCATGAAATCCATGTTCTACATTTTCCAAGAAACACCCACAAGTATGCTAATGGCCAAATATGTTGCACTCTGAGTTTTGTAATGAGGAGCAAATGAAGGTCTGGATCTGTCTGTTGAACATTCGACCTGCCATATCAAGGACCAAATGAAGATATGGATGAAGGTCTAAATCACATTTTTTCTTGTTTAACCAAAATAACAAGTATTAAGCAATGAAATTCATTAAATTAAACATAAATATCATATTAATCTATCATAATTAATGCAACACATACCTCATTCATATCCCATATCGATTTGATGAAAATAACCTGATGATAATCTCAAGAAAGGAAATGGAGATATGAAATGCATGAGCATTATGTACAAAAAGAGACTTTTGTAGGAAAAAAGTAGGAAAAACATGGAGTCATCACATATGGTGATAATATATAAAGTTAGCACATATAATATCATAATCCATTAATATTCATAACAAATACACCCATGGAATAACAATTTAAATATTTGCAAAACATTAATTGGATGAGAAAATAGTATTTCTATTAAAATGTAATCAACAAAAGTGTATGAATGACAAACTTTTGTGTCGGGACATTCAAAACTAAGAAACTAAGTCCCTTCCATTTGGGCCTCCACCAGTTCAATCATCCACCAAAGGCAAACTCATATAAGAGATACAATGAGGTTCTCCATCAAATAGGGAAGAGCTTGGGGGATGAAAAATGTGTTCAGACTTAAGAGGACAAAGGGATGCAGACTCAATATGAAGTGAATAATTTCTCCAGAGTAAATTTTCTCTCAAAGTTGAATTCTTATCCTCTTTCCGCAACTTGGATATRGCCCATTTATAGCATTCAAATGGAACTAAAGGRCCGATTYAKAACATTTATAGTATATGGAAGTTCAAGGATCACGGATCTTGTAACGTGACATGGAAAACYGACACCATTTTTTAATTTTTGGCACAAAACCTGATGTACATGGGTTGTAATGGTGCAACCTRTGTATACACACRTTGTATAGTTKTTGGGGCATGTATATGTGGAAGAATACAATTTTTATMTTTGGGAACTCAAAAAAAGGGAATTCAAGTCTGCATAGGGAAATTGAAAAAGGCCTTTTGAGCAAGTTGCATGGGGTGAGGCAAATCTTGCTATAACATTCCTTTGAATCCTTGTGCATTGTTGGCCACCATAATCATGTGCACAATAGATTTTCCTGCATAATTCCCTCCTACAATTCCTTCATGTGTCTCAACCAAAATAATGGGTCTTTCATGCTCCATCACACATCTTCTTAAGATGTTGTCTACTCCTAGTTTGTATAAATGACATGCAATCAATTGATAATCTGCAGCTCTGACCAACAAATTTTTCTTTTTATTAGTAGTAAATTCTCTTGGTGCAAATCATGTACTCAAAAACACTCAATAATGTCAGTGAAATACTCATCAACTGCTTGTACTGAAATAAATTGTGAATCTGGAAATCTTTCTTCCAAGTTACTAGGTTCTTCTCCATTTGTTATCATGGATAAGTGATTTGGTCCTGCATTCAATCTTCTAGGATTCACCACAACTTCAAATTCAAATTCTTGAAAAAAGAGTATCCACATACATATCCTTCCCCCCAACACTAGATTATTGACTAAGTACCTCACATATGAATGATCTGTAAACATCCTGAAATGTTTCCCTAACAAGTAATGTATGTAATTCTACAAAGCATACACTATCGATAATCCTTCTCTTTCTGTAGTGTTATAGTTCTGTTTTGACTATGATAATTTTCTTCTTTCAAATACAATGGGGTGATCTATATCACCTTCTCCTAGTTGGGTTAATAATTCTCCTAATTCTATTGTAGATGAATCCACATGTACATGAAATTCTTTTGCCCAGTCTGGAAATACTAAAATTCTTGCAATAACCATCTTCTTCTTCAACATATCTAGACTCTGTTGGCATTCCTCATTACATTGATACTTAGTTTCCTTCATTTGAAACATATCCATTGGCACGATGATCTGTGCATATCCTCTTATGAATTTTTTGTAGTATCCTGTAAGGCCCAATGTACTCTTCAACTCACATACTAACTTTGGTGGTGGTAAGTTAACTATGATAGCAATTTTAGCAGGATCAACTAGCAGATCCTGTTTACCCACCACATGTCCTAAAAAAATCCCAAAAGGTGCGATGAAAACACATTTATTAAACTTCAATGATATTCTACATTATCTGTATATATCGAACATTAACCTTAATACATCAACATTATCCTTTAACAGACTGAACACTATCCAATCATCCAAGTAAACCTCCAAAAACGTATGAATAAATTCCTTAAAATCGACTAATACTACTCTTGAAAAAATGGTTGGTGCATTCTTCAATCTGAATGGCATAACTATATACTGGAATGAGCCCCACTTTGTGGAAAATACAATCTTATGCCTATCTTCAGGTGCTATCATAATATGATGATAACCTGAAAAATCCATCCGACAAAGAATAAGCTTCTTGACCCCCTACATTCTCCAAAATTTCGTCTATAAATGGAGTAGGAAAATGATCATGTAGGAAATAATCATTCAATTTTCTCAAATCCACACAAACCATGATCCCTCCTTGTTTCTTTTCTTGCACCACCATAGGATTGATCCATTATGACTCTTCTACATGTTCTATAACACCAGCTTCTAACATCTTGTCAATTTTTGTCTTCACCTTCTCTTTGTATATTGGATTCAATCTATATGGCCTTTGTCTGATAGGTCTTTCTTATTTCTTCAATGGGATCTCCATCTCTCCTAGTTCCTGTTCTATGTACCAATTCTTCAGAATTCCTTCTAGTGTGTGAATAAAATGGTGTGGCCATTCTTTTGGTGATACTAATATCCATTGGACCATGCACCTCTTTAAATGTTCTTTAGGTTGTCCAAATCCCTCATTTTTATCCTCATATCTATGCTCGTTCTCTGTGTCGAATATAATGTGCAGTAACCTTTTGCATTGGAACCAATTGTTGATCTTTGCCTTGTGTGTACGCCACCATATTGTAGGTGTAGATTTTAAGGTAATATATAATTCTATTATTCTATTATTTTCCATAACCTCTACCTCATACTTCATTAAAAAGTCTTCTAAATCATTCAAGCCATAAAAAGTAGGAAGTTCTCTTACCCAGTACCAACCCATCTCAGCACACATGTCATTCTGGCATATATCCTGGTAGATAATTCATGTAGTTGCTACTGCCATTTATCCAATCTTGTGTCACATTATGAAGAACAAGAACTAATACTCCTCCAACTGAGCATTCCACCTACAGTTGGGTTGATATAATCCTCTTTGCATGTGGTAGTTCTGTATAACAGATTCACATCTTCTATCAGGATATTATCTATAGGTTCCACATATCTTCCTCCTTCTGAGGGATCTAATGGCGCAATAAAATTGTACTCCTCTAATTCAAATATCATCTTTCTTGTCTTCAATTTGATAATAGTCTAGTTATCAAAGGCCCAATATAGACTCAACAATGATGGATATGGCGAAGTATTGTCCGCTATGTCAATGACTTCAAAATCATCCATGGTGTGCACACCATCTAAATCTGTTGGAATCCCATTCAACCTCCCAATTGGCACCACTTTGTGTTGATTTTCCAAATTCAGTTGAATAGGTGAATACTGTAATTCTGCTTCTCCCATAGCTTCCCAAGTCTTCTTTGGCAGAACATTGACTTTATATCCTAAGTCTAGTATAATATCCCCCATATTGAAATCTCCTATGTTAGAATTCAATCTAAATTCCATGTTGGTTCTTATCTTCCCACAGACCTAATTTACTCTTTTGACCCCCTCTTCCCTGAGATTACACTTTTCTAACAAATTCCGTAGAACTTGTAAGGAATTTTTATAATTTAGTAATTTGACACAAGCTCCCAAAAAGTTTCGTAAGTTACTTACTTGTTCTGAAGACTTCTCTTGATTAGTCTGATCAAATAATGAAGGAATTTCATAGAATGGTATCTCATATATTAATTTCATTCGTGAAGTGGACACAATGTTTTCCTTCAATATCTCTTTTATATATGCTTTTTCTATCTATTTCTCTTTGCATGCATCAAACTTATGTTCAATAACTATATTCTTCCTGATCGAAAGGTATTGGTCCTGATCCCTTTTGGATACATATTCTCTTGTCTTAGCTCCACCTCTAGTCACTATGTTAATCATCTTCCCATATTCTTATCTATTTTCCACCTCGATCCATTATACATTCTGATTATTTTGGTTCCTCTTGTCCTGTATCTTTGTAACCAATATTGGACAATCTTTTGTTTCATGGTCTACTCCGTGAAAATAAGTACATGTCATGGGTGGATGTGGGCAGTCTCTTTCATAGTGCCCTAGTTTATTATAGTTATGACACACTAATGGTCCTTGACATCCTCCAAATCCTTTTCCTCCATGAACTCATTCTATGAATCCCCCTCTATTTCCTTTATTATCTCCACGTGGTGTGTTATACTGAGGTCCTTGATTATACTGTAGCTGTGACTTATTGTATTGTTGTGCAGGATTATACTATTGTTTCCCTTCAAATTGTTGTGCATTACACTATGGTTGTGTTGAAAACTATTGCACGAGATTATATTGTGGTTGATGTGCATTGTTATATTGTCGTTTCTACACATTTTTTCCTATTACATGTTCATCATACACTCTATATGTATCTGCAATCCTTTCTTTCATCATCTCCAAGGTTCTACAATCCTTGTCTTCATGTCCAATTGGCTTACAAAAGTTAAAAAATGTTCTCTTCGATACTATTTGATACTTCTGCATTAGGAGGAAATGATAGGGATCATTCCCATGTGGTTTTCAAATCTCACACCATGGTCCTCCTGAAGCTAAAGCATTTGGCATACCTAGTCCAATATACTGTGAAAATAGTGGACACTCATTCTTGTGATGAACTTTTTTCCTGCACATTGTACACCATACATCTTCTCTTTTCTCCTTTCCTTTGTTCTAATTCAACTAGAATTTTAATTTCTTCAAATATTTCTTTATCTATTCCACAGTTGGATTTGTATGCTTATATTGGTTTTACTCTAGTTATAAAGTTGCTTGTAGGGCCTCACCCTGACTTTGAAATTTATGTTGTCTCAAATGATACTTCAAGTGTGTAAACAAAGAATTAACAAACAAATGTATATGTTGTGTATCAATAATAATTTACTTTAACTTACCTTTTATCCTCTTGAATTTATGGTCCACTTCCGAGATTGATTCTCCTAGTTTATGTTTGATCTCTGTCATTTCATTCATAAACTGGTATTTTGAAATTGGCTTCTAAAATTAATTTATTAAATGCCTCTTCACATATGCTATAGTTGTAGGCATTCCTGTTGGATTATTTGTTGAGAGACCCATGTACCAATCTAATGCGTGGTCTCTAAAAGTGATTTTCAACTACACAACCTTTGTATCCTCATCTGTAATCTACTTTGCTTCTCATATCTTCTCACAAATGAACAAATGTTTTTCTGGATTATCTGACCCGTCCCCTTAGAACTATGGTAACTTGATAGTTTGATCTTGTCCTACCATTGTGAAATTTGTTGAACTACCACCTTTTCTCAATGTATATACTTGATTTCTACTAGTTGAACTTATACTTTTTCTACTTGACCCACGTCTTGAAAAAATTCTTCTATCACCAATCACTTGTTGGTTAACTATTTTTTCTTCTTCAATTGTCTTAGTCACACATGGGGTTGTGGGTTCCACACTAATTCGGATATGCAACCGAGAGACTTCTTATACATCGGATATAGTACCTCTGGTTTTCCTCTCATATGTGGTGCACAATATTTCCTCAATATTCCCCATGGTGAAAATATCCTCTACCTCTTCCTCATCGTTGTCCAAGCCCTCTCACTCTTCTACAACCCTCTTATTTATATTCATATAATACTGGTAGAGTCGTCTTTTGCACGTCTCACCTGCATTCCTTATTATTTACTTGGTCTATTCATAATCCATCATTATGGGATCCATTGCCTCCTTCTTATGGATACTCTCCATAGCCTTCTTCATTTATGAGATCCTCCTTAGTGCTTCCCCCAACTCCCCCATGTGCGTAGAATGATCTAGTTGTCTGATTCCATGGTCATCATGTCTTTATCATGTAAAAAGATCTTGATAGACGTGTAAACATAACTAATGTACCTCCCTTTGGGTTCCCTCAATAAATAACGCTCTTCAGTAGTATATGACTTCATTGTATCTACTACAAACTCAGTGATAAACCCCATAGTAATGTTGTCTAACCAGAAATCCACTGCGCATGTGAATTTTTTATTAATCCTTTCCAAAAACGTGATATTGTTAGCATTCCACACTACTAGGATAATCATATTCATCGTATGGGTATATTTTATCCTTAATATCCACTCCTATAATAACTATGGAAAATAACATAAATATGCTTCATGTAAATTAGTAAACACATACCTCTAAAGGTACTGGTGCAATGAATATCAGGAACCCTTATTATCTTTCTGTGTGAACTCCAATTTCTTTGTCTCCAACCATATTTCAATATCTTTCTTCATAGGATTCCATGGATTGAACATCCCTTTTTACCATTGCATATTCTTCACCAAACCCCTTCCTAGCTCTCCTTTTGAGTTCTAGCCAACAACAAAACCATTTGTTGGATGTATGGGTTGACCTGTGTTCTACCTTAGCTCTCCAACAAAACCATTTTCACCATCGACCCTTCTAGTAAACCATAAGGATACACCATGCAAAGAGTGTGCAACATAGTCTCACACGAGATGATTTATGGGTGATTGTAGGACACAAGTGTCTATAGTCATGGAAGGAATTGGGGTTGTTCTTCTTACTTTTATTT
>JZKD02S0014295.1:12705-26965 GCA_000966675.3 Picea glauca
TCCTCCATTGGTACTCCCAGGATTCGATGCCATTAACACTGACTCGACCTAAGGTACACTAAGTAAAAGAAACAACATACGCTAATAGAATCTAAGAATCACAACCAAGCAAACAGTACCTTCTTTTGATGATCGTACTAGTTGGTGATGAAATCCAACGTCGCGTGATCAAGTCCAGAAGGGGTGGGGATAGGGTGGAACGGTTACAATGGCGACCTGCTTAACGGACTTACGCTTTGGTGCAAGCTTCCACGCAGTAATTGTAGATTTACCCTCCAAGGAGACCGAGTGAGTTTGACCAATGTCTGCTCCAGGTATAGTGAGACTTCCCGTCACCGTCACCTTGTGTAAGACCCTAAATATTATGGCCACTAAGGTTACCAATTCGCAGTCAGCCCCTGGGAGGGAACAGTCGAGAGTCCAATCCGAACGTACGGGCAGGGTATCAAGCCCGAAATCAACTAAAAGGCTTCCACGCAGTAATTTTGGATTTACCTCAAAGTGATCCTCATAATACAATCTGACCACCACAATCGGTTAAACCATGGAGGGTTAGTCCCCTTAGCTCACCCGAATGCGACCTCGTGCGTAACCCCTGTGTGAGAGGGGGATCCTAGGAAGACTTATATGATAATTGGATTTACTCTCCCTAACTCAGGATGCTATTGTTTGTTTTAGAAACTTTGGAGAGTTATGCTCACAACCCTAATCCAAAGTACTAATCCTAGTCTATTGTTGGTGGAGGATCCTAGAAAAGAAAAAGTTCTAGATAACTTTTAATTAGCGTTGATTTTTATGGTTGTTCTTTACGCAAAGGGGTGCACGAAAGTGAAACAAATGGAATTATGACTCGGACCCAAAGAATGCATCAAAATATGATAAGCAGTCATTTCCTTTTGATGAACATCTAGCTAAGGGAGAGAGAGAGTTCTTTTCACTAACAAGCACAAATACAGAGTGTCCTCAAACGATTATTTTCTCAATCAAATCCTGATGTAATGCAACAACTTTTAAATGCCTTCTAATATGCACAATCAATCATAAATATGTCTTTTATTGTTTGCGTATGAGTGATGATCAATACAACACAATGCTCGTCTTGCTAATTACTTTTCCTTGTATGAATGAAAACCAAACTAGCACAAGAAAAAAGTCACACAAACAATACACCCTTTCGTTGTAATCAAAATGAAAAGCGAAAGAAAAGAAACAATCAAAGAAAATAAAAAACAAACTTCACACCCAAAAGCAAAAGTTGAAGAACAATGACCTTGACTGAAATCGAGATGAAGAGGTCTGTAGGCCTTTTATGACCTTCACCAGGGTTTGTACTCAGCTGATGAGGAGAGAAGAAAAATGCATGGGTTTCAAACTTCACTCAACAGGAAAAACTCAATAAAAATAGTGAAGAAGGATACAATATCCAAATAGTAAGGTGCTTATTCTTCAATCAAAAGACAGATGTCAAGGCTGAAAGGGAAGAAACATTGACTCACAAGGATACTCAGTAGAGAAGACACAAAGGCAAACCCTGAAAAAGGCAGTTTTGGAGGGTTTTTGGGCCAAAAAGAGGCTGGTGCTCTGTTGTCAAGGGAAAGGAGCGCTATAGCGCTCTGTGAAAATATATTACCAGTGTTGGCGCTCTGTTAACACTAGGACAGGGGCGCCAGGGTCTGAAAGTCAAAAAATTGTCAGAAAATTCCAAAAATTGGGATTCAAACTTGACAAGTATGTTGAGTGTGATAAGGTAACGAGCCAATCAGCTCATGAAACTAATCAAAAAGGAGTGAACCAGGTCTGAAACAATCAAGGGATAGAACAAGGTCAATGAGGAGAAATTGAAACAAGAGGTTTCGATTCGAGGCTATCTCCCCGGTGGAGTCGCCAATTTCTATTGTAGGAAAATCTCCCTGCGGACAGGTAGATCACCTCTAAGGCTTGACCTTAACCCTAGACAGAAAAATGCTTAACGTGCACACTGACTTCCTTTCAAATCTATCTAAACTAATACATGAGAAGGAAGGATGACGGAGGTACCTTTTATCGACGTTTGTCCCTGCACGCTCCTGGTTGTGCTTCGATCCTTTGCTTCTCACTGGATCCTGTGGATAAAACAAGATACAACCGCTTTCTACTCTATTGATATTAGCTTGAAAACAGATCTATCAATAAATGATAAGTTTATGTAACATCAGACACAAACTAGAAAGAAACAGGCCAAGCGTGTCATATTAATGAGAATAACGACAACAGTACTTACAATCGTAGATGCGAATGCGACAGCTTCGTCAAGTCCCCTTCGTCTAACCCTTGCTTGAAAGATCCACAACCTGGCTGAAAGCAGCTTCACTGATCACTTCTTCTTTGGTTGACTGTGTGTTTCCTATGAGATCATAGGTTTCATGCTAGCAATTCTTCCCCCTTTCCACCATCATAGAGATTGTTTATATAGGTTGGAAGGAGCATAACCTCTTGAGTTATGTTTAGAACAAGTTGGGAACCTCCTCCTTAGATTAGGGATCTTTTGATGAAACCAAGAATTCGAGTACAACTGCCTCCTAATCTCGAAAGATCCTTTCCTTATTCTCCTCATCGGGCTAACAACTGACCCAGATTAGGGAGCACTCCTGCAAAAGGGGCATCAGAGCGCTAGAACGCTCCCAGAGAGGCTTAAGGGGAGCGCCAGCACTTCAAAAGTGGGCAGCGCTCCTATAGAGGGGTAAGGAAGCGTTATAACGCTCCCTGAGGCTTTATAGGGGAGCGCCAGCGCTCCTAAGGCTGTTTCAGGGGAGCATTCACCCTCAAAACTCTTGATTGGAAGCCCTTTTCAGGTGTTAAGAGTTGTTTGACTCCAGTGAACTAGTTCTCCTGCTTCAAACAAAGTACATAAGATGTTTTAAGTGCCTCCTTAGTGTCGTCATCATGGCAGTATGATTCAACAACATTTGCGACACTTGTAACCAACTTGCGACACTTGCGAAAGTTGTAAGGAAGTTGCGACACTTACGACAATTGAGAGGAATATGCGACACTTATCCAGTTGAGTGATTTTAATGTGTAACAGAGGGTGAGTTGCACCTTATCATGGATGCAAATGTTTCCAATCCCATTCAATTCCTTTTATCTTTTCATCTTATTGCTTTTTCTTTCAAGAGACTAGTTAGGGAGAACTTCCATGGCGTGGTGACCAGTGGTGACAATGATACCCACANGCAGACTTATACGATAACTGGATTTACTCTCCCTAACTCAGGATGCTATTGTTTGTTTTAGAAACTTTGGAGAGTTATGCTCACAGCCCTAATCCAAAGTACTAATCCTAGTCTATTGTTGGTGGAGGATCCTAGAAAATAAAAAGTTCTAGATAACTTTTAATTAGCGTTGATTTTTATGGTTGTTCTTTACGCAAAGGGGTGCACGAAAGTGAAACAAATGGAATTATGACTCAGACCCAAAGAATGCATCAAAATATGATAAGCATTAATTTCCTTTCGATGAACATCTAGCTAAGGGAGAGAGAGAGTTCTTTTCACTAACAAGCACAAATACAGAGTGTCCTCAAATGATTATTTTCTCAATCAAATCCTGATGTAATGCAACAACTTTTAAATGCCTTCTAATATGCATAATCAATCATAAATATGTCTTTTATTGTTTGCGTATGAGTGATGATCAATACAACACAATGCTCATCTTGCTAATTACTTTTCCTTGTATGAATGAAAACCAAACTAGCACAAGAAAAAAGTCACACAAACAATACACCCTTTCGTTGTAATCAAAACGAAAAGCGAAAGAAAAGAAACAATCAAAGAAAAGAAAAAACAAACTTCACACCCAAAAGCAAAAGTTGAAGAACAATGACCTTGACTGAAATCGAGATGAAGAGGTCTGTAGGCCTTTGATGACCTTCACCAGGGTTTGTACTCAGCTGATGAGGAGAGAAGAAAAATGCATGGGTTTCAAACTTCACTCAACAGGAAAAACTCAATAAAAATAGTGAAGAAGGCTACAAGATCCAAATAGTAAGGTGCTTATTATTCAATCAAAAGACAGATGTCAAGGCTGAAAGGGAAGAAACATTGACTCACAAGGCTACTCAGCAGAGAAGACACAGAAGCAAACCCTGAAAAAGGCAGTTCTGGAGGGTTTTTGGGACAAAAAGAGGCTGGCGCTCTGTTGTCAAGGGAAAGGAGCGCTATAGCGCTTTGTGAAAAGCTATTAGCAGTTTTGGCGCTCTGTTAACACTAGGACAGGGGCGCCAGGGTCTGAAAGTCCAAAAATTGTCAGAAAATTCCAAAAATTGGGATTCAAACTTGACAAGTATGCTAAGTGTGATAAGGTAAGGAGCCAATCAGCTCATGAAACTAATCAAAAAGGAGTGAACCAGGTCTGAAACAATCAAGGGATAGAACAAGGTCAATGAGGAGAAATTGAAACAAGAGGTTTCGATTCGATGCTATCTCCCCAGTGGAGTCGCCAATTTCTATTGTAGGAAAATCTCCCTGCGGACAGGTAGATCACCTCTAAGGATTGACCTTAACCCTAGACAGAAAAATGCTTAACGTGGACACTGACTTCCTTTCAAATCTATCTAAACTAATACATGAGAAGGAAGGATGACGGAGGTACCTTTTATCGACGTTTGTCCCTGCACGCTCCTGGTTGCGCTTCAATCCTTTGCTTCTCGCTGGATCCTATGGATAAAGATACAACCACTTCCTACTCTATTGATATTAGCTTGAAAACAGATCTATCAATAAATGATAAGTTTATGTAACATCAGACACAAACTAGAAAGAAACAGGCCAAGCGTGTCATATTAATGAGAATAACGACAGCAGTACTTACAATCATAGATGCGAATGCGACAGCTTCGTCAAGTCCCCTTCGTCTAACCCTTGCTCGAAAGATCCACAACCTGGCTGACAGCAGCTTCACTAATCACTTCTTCTTTGGTTGACTGTGTGTTTCCTATGAGATCACAGGTTTCATGCTAGCAATTCTTCCCCCTTTCCACCATCATAGAGCTTGTTTATATAGGTTGGGAGGAGCTTAACCTCTTGAGTTATGTTTAGAACAAGTTGGGAACCTCCTCCTTAGATCAGGGATCTTTTGATGAAACCAAGAATTCGAGTACAACTGCCTCCTAATCTCGAAAGATACTTTCCTTATTCTCCTCATCGGGCTAACAACTGACCCAGATTAGGGAGTGTTCCTGCAAAAAGGGCATCAGAGCGCTAGAACGCTCCCAGAGAGGCTTAAGGGGAGAACCAACGCTTCAAAAGTGGGCAGCGCTCCTGTAGAGGGGTAAGGAAGCGTTATAACGCTCCCTGAGGCTTTATAGGGGAGCGCCAGCGCTCCTAAGGCTATTTCAGGGGAGCATTCACCCTCAAAACTCTTGATTGGAATCCCTTTTCAGGTGTTAAGAGTTGTTTGACTTCAGTGAACCAGTTCTTCTTCTTCAAACAAAGTACATAAGATGGTTTAAGTGCCTCCTTAGTGTCGTCATCATGGCAGTATGATTCAACAACATTTGCGACACTTGTAACCAACTTGCGACACTTGCGAAAGTTGTAAGGAAGTTGCGACACTTACGAAAATTGAGAGGAATATGCGACACTTATCCAGTTGAGNTGGCATGGTGACCAGCTAAATGGTAGTGTCATACTGTTACATTCCCATGTACCTAATAATCTAGCTCGTGATGAGACCCCCTATCCTCCAATTAGGTCTTGATTTTATTATTTTATGGGTCCCTCTTGTTTCTTGCTGAGAATCTTTTTATTTATTTCTCGGGGATCCCTGGGCGAAGCATCTGAAGGTTTTATTCTTTTGTCTTTTATCTTTTTCTATCTACTTTTACCCTCTGGGCCTTTAGGCCCTTCTTCCCACAAGGTAAGGTACAACCATTTGCTAGCTTGGAAAACCCAGTGCCCGAACCAGTGTAGGGGATGGATGAGAGGGAAAAAGGTGAAAAGTGATAAGTATATGGTGGGAATGGATGATGACCTTTCATGAACCCACCCATTGGCAACTCAAACCCTATGGGAACCAACTTTATAGGGAATATTTTCATTCCACCCAGGTGTGGACAAGTGGAAAGGCATAAGATCCAAGCACACGTCATAAGTAAAAAGAATTAGATGCACATATTCAAATGTTTTGAGAATCAAAGTGACACACACCATGATATCTGGACTCATTACCTCATGGAGAAAGACCCACTAATGCTAAAGGACCACATCTATGGGATGGATGTTGTTGTTGTTGATAAGGTGGAGGTGTTGGAGAATAAATATAGGCCCTCCAAGGCCAGGCTCAAGTCAATATGGCTCTCGGTACTCCATGTCTAGGACTTGTGGGCTCGAGACATAATCTCCTTAGTTATCCCTAGGCTAGGGGATAAAATCTGGCTCCAACTCAAGGACATGTGCTCATCATAGAGCTCATTAAAATTTCATCATCTTTGGCATAACCTCTGACCCGTTTGATCTCAACAAAAATTATTCGTAATCATTTGGGGTAGTGATATCATCCTTGGCTCATATATGGTACAGAAAATGAAAATAAACAAACACATATACAAATGGAAATAAAAATAGTCTAGCATGAAATGTAGATGGTATATACAATGACTGCAAATGCTTACCTACTTACCTCTACTTACTTGTTGACCGAATGCTAGGTGTAGTCAGATAGCCAGTGAAACTATCCTAGCAATGTCTCACAACACCTGCCTATGTGCTTCATCATAAACCAAAGTAGTGATAAGTTAAGAAAAAAAAATAATGTGAGTTATAAAATGTATTGTATCATTGGAAATCATAAGGTCTAGCTCATGGAGGCAGGTGGGAGGGGAAAAGTGGTTCCAAGTCATACTATCAGGAAAGTGGTTAATCCATCTAAGAAAGGGATCATGAAAATTCAAAGGTTTAAAATACCAACTCAAAGAGTCTGAATGTTGTCTACCTAGGACGTCTTCACAATCTGAGGCCTGGGAAGGGACTAGAAATAATCCTGAGGATGATTGACAATTTCTTAAGGGGAAGCTGGAAGACTGTGATAGTAAGATTCTTCTTAAGGTACTCAACCTTCCGGTAAATTCCAAAATGAGGTTTTGTCCTGTAGAATACTTAGGATAAGTGACATTTTTCCAAACCATACCTTTAGTGACATAGTGAGGTAAAGTAATCAAAGGGAGGTGGAAAATCTTATCACAAGTATCTTGCTTCAGGCAAGTAACTTTCTCACTCTTATCAAGATCTGAGCACAACAATGGTTGATAATTTTCTTCATAGAATAAATCCAAATGCTTAAATGAGTACTCATCAAAATCCTCAAGGTATAACCGAAAATCATTAGGACAATATAAGACTAGGTCATACCTGGTTGTTTGGAAAGTATCTGTAATTATATCATCTCCTATTTTCCAACTGTCAAAATTAGTGACCTCATATGATAGTTGCAAAGGAAACTTCTGGAAATGACCTTCAGTATCGTACATGGGATCCTTATTATAATCAATCACATCCCACTTACACCTTCCAACATGTATGAACTCATCAAGATTATCAACTATGTCACTATTTGTATCATAACATGAAGGATCTATCTCCTCTTCACTTTCCAAATCATAAAGTAAAGAATCGTCAAAATTTTGGAAAGGAAGGTAATTCACCATGTTTATTTCTTCTTGTGCGAGAGCTTTGAGGACTTGGGTGTCTTCATCGAACAAAATAGCATGCATCATTGTTCATCCTCATTACTTTCCCCTACATATTTAACTGTACAACAAGGAGGATCTGTCTTGCCCGAGGGTTCCATTTCTCCTTCACTCTCTTAATCATAGAATAAGGTATTACCAAAATCCTGAAAAGGAAAGTGACTAACCTCGTCCTCTTCTTCTTGTGCAGGAACAATGGGATTTTGGATGGCTTCATCAGAGGGATGAGGACACATCAATACTTCATCATTGTGTTTGATGTCCTCAAGTTCTATCTCCTCAACCATATCTTCATTATTATTGGCAAAAGAACGAGTAATCCTTTGCTCTTTCTTGTGGGATTGGAAAACCTCATCAAGATCCCTCCCCTTAGCCTCTTGTTGGTCGATGATTTGTTCCAGATATTGTTGTAAGTCTCATGGGAAACTAATCTCTTTCAGCTAAGAGTGTCTGGGGTAAAGAGGTGTCTTACCTGGGACAAGGAGATATTTTCCTATATTCTTTTATCCATGTTGTGAGCTTCATCAAGCATTCTTGTGCCTTTTTTACTGAGGGGAAACCCTAGATGCACTAAGAGTGCATTGGTATAGAGATGAATGATGTACTTGTCTTCGGGACAATGACTTCCAGGAATTCGATATAGTATTTCCTAAGACCTATCCTGGAACTGTCTAACAGTTTCATTCTCAGTTTGTTTTATATGCTTGAGTCTTTTTAATAGTATTGGGATGTGTTCCAATTTAATACCCCGTCTTTTGAGAAAGGTTTCTTCCAATTGTTCCATATTTTTTATGGTAGCATCAGGGAGGTTTTCATACCACTTCCTAGCATTTCCATGAAGAGTGGCAGAGAAGAGTTTCATTTCCAAATATACAACATCGTCACTGATAGGGTGGAATTGAAATAAATCCCAGAAATCACTCATGTGATAGTCATCTCTCTCCCTATCACTACTAGTCAATCTAGGGAGCCAATTTTCGTACTTAGGGGGTATTTTTCGAGGGTATCTCAGGATTTTACTCATGTCTAAAGGTTTGAAGTTTTCTGGGTACCATTGAGAATTCATGGTTGGTTGTCATTAGTGGAGTCGCCAGATAATTTTCTCGAAACTATCAAAGGGATGAGGGGCTCACCCTCAGTGGAATTCCCAAGTAAGCTTTGAAAAGTAAAGGATATTGAGGAAAGGCTTAGAAAAAACTGTCGTCTTTGAGGAGAATTGACTCAGTGTTCCCCGGCAATGGTGCCAAAATGTTATCGCACAATTTGTACTTATTCCAAAGGAAAAGGTTAAGTGAAGGCAAATTGGTGTAACGAGAGGTTATCTTATCATTGTCACCTCAACAAGATACCTCTTTCTATTTAGGGTTGATGGCCCAGGAGAGACGTCCCCAGTGACCTAGGGGTTTGAGAAGGCAAAGGTTAAAGTTTCTATGAAAATATCCCCTCTCACAAGTCACACTGATCAGAAAGTCCCGGGGTTTTAACCAATGAAGTAGTGAAGTATTAAGATGTACCTACCCGGAACAAAACAACAATAAAATATATATTTTGCAAGTACAACTTGTTGTTAGTACTTCATAAAACCATGGAATTTATCAATAAAAGCAATATTTGATATATGATGAAGCAAAAAAAAAATTATAGCAGCAATGTTTATGAGATAATTGCTTCACAATAAATTCCTTGAAATGGTTTCACAATGACCAAAAATAATTATTCAACAATAGCAAAGTACTAGCATTTGTCGAAAGCAAATCAGGCAGAGTATAAATCAAATTTATAATTTCTTTTAGGTGCTTTTAATGTTGCAATAGGTGGTTGTAGATTACTTTAGTAACAACAGCAAATAGGTTAGTATATTAGACTATTCTAAGGTTAGGAGTAGTTAGTAGAGAGCTTAAGGTAATGGTTTTGATAGTAGCTTTTGTCAATCACTCAATTGTAAGGCTTAGATCAGTGCTTTTACAGTAAATGGATTCATTTTAGGCAGTGAAAAATCTTGAAGGAACAAAATATATTAAGAGAGCTAGAGACAAGATGGGTAAATAATTGAAGTGTTGGTAGCCCAAGGGTTCAATCACCAAACCCTAGGGGGAAATGGCTACTAGGAAGTAGGTAACCCTAGTCCCTAGTAGTTTTCCTCCTTCTTTAGCTCAAAGATGAAAAAGATGATGTCTTAGATGAAGCAAAAGGTTCTAGGTTGTTGCAATGGCAAGGCCCTTAGGAAAAATCTTCAAAAAATCGGTTTTCTAGCATAATCTAGTAGGTGAAGGTTGTTAAGGCAAGAACAATAACATGTTCTTTAGCCTCCAAGGGTTTTAAGCTAGCAATTTCATAATCTTAGAATAAATTAAATATAAATACAACCATAATGATTCAATGAAGAATAATTTCATAAAATTTACTTACATTCGCCGAAAATCATTTAGCATATAACCTAGTTGAACACCTCCAGCAAGAAAAATGCCAAAATACTCCAAAATTAGCCTCCTTCAAGAAGTGCGCACTAAATTTCAGTCAAGTAACCCTAATTAGGGTGGAAACTTCAGACCTCACACTTTTTTNTCAAGTCAATATGGCTCTCGGTACTCCATGTCTAGGACTTGTGGGCTCGAGACATAATCTCCTTAGTTATCCCTAGGCTACGGGATAACATCTGGCTCCGACTCAAGGACATGTGCTCATCATAGAGCTCATTAAAATTTCATCATCTTTGGCATAACCTCTGACCCGTTCGATCTCAACAAAAATTATTCTTAATCATTTGGGGTGGTGATATCATCCTTGGCTCATATATGGTACAGAAAATGAAAATAAACAAACACATATACAAATGGAAATAAAAATAGTCTAGCATGAAATGCAGATGGTATATACAATGACTGCAAATGCTTACCTACTTACCTCTACTTACTTGTTGACTGAATGCTAGGTGTAGTCAAATAGCCAGTGAAACTATCCTAGCAATGTCTCACAACACATGCCTATGTGCTTCATCATAAACCAAAGCAATGATAAGTTAAGAAAAAAAAATAATGTGAGTTATAAAATGTATTGTATCATTGGAAATCGTAAGGTCTAGCTCATGGAGGCAGGTGGGAGGGAAAAAGTGGTTCCAAGTCATACTATCAGGAAAGTGGTTAATCCATCTCAGAAAGGGATCATGAAAATTCAAAGGTTTAAAATACCAACTCAAAGAGTCTAAATGTTGTCTACCTAGGACGTCTTCACAATCTGAGGCCTGGGAAGGGACTAGCAATAATCCTGAGGATGATTGACAATTTCTTAAGGGGAAGCTGGAAGACTGTGATAGTAAGATTCTTCTTAAGGTACTCAACCTTCCGCTAAATTCCAAAATGAGGTTTTTTCCTGTAGAATACTTAGGATAAGTGACATTTTTCCAAACCATACCTTTAGTGACATAGTGAGGTAAAGTAATCAAAGGGAGGTGGAAAATCTTATCACAAGTATCTTGCTTCAGGCAAGTAACTTTCTCACTCTTATCAAGATCTGAGCACAACAATGGTTGATAATTTTCTTCATAGAATAAATCCAAATGCTTAAATGAGTACTCATCAAAATCCTCAAGGTATAACCGAAAATCATTAGGACAATATAAGACTAGGTCATACCTGGTTGTTTGGAAAGTATCTGTAATTATATCATCTCCTATTTTCCAACTGTCAAAATTAGTGACCTCATATGATAGTTGCAAAGGAAACTTCTGGAAATGACCTTCAGTATCGTACATGGGATCCTTATTATAATCAATCACATCCCACTTACACCTTCCAACATGTATGAACTCATCAAGATTATCAACTATGTCACTATTTGTATCATAACATGAAGGATCTATCTCCTCTTCACTTTCCAAATCATAAAGTAAAGAATCGTCAAAATTTTGGAAAGGAAGGTAATTCACCATGTTTATTTCTTCTTGTGCGAGAGCTTTGAGGACTTGGGTGTCTTCATCGAACAAAATAGCATGCATCATTGTTCATCCTCATTACTTTCCCCTACATATTTAACTGTACAACAAGGAGGATCTGTCTTGCCCGAGGGTTCCATTTCTCCTTCACTCTCTTAATCATAGAATAAGGTATTACCAAAATCCTGAAAAGGAAAGTGACTAACCTCGTCCTCTTCTTCTTGTGCAGGAACAATGGGATTTTGGATGGCTTCATCAGAGGGATGAGGACACATCAATACTTCATCATTGTGTTTGATGTCCTCAAGTTCTATCTCCTCAACCATATCTTCATTATTATTGGCAAAAGAACGAGTAATCCTTTGCTCTTTCTTGTGGGATTGGAAAACCTCATCAAGATCCCTCCCCTTAGCCTCTTGTTGGTCGATGATTTGTTCCAGATATTGTTGTAAGTCTCATGGGAAACTAATCTCTTTCAGCTAAGAGTGTCTGGGGTAAAGAGGTGTCTTACCTGGGACAAGGAGATATTTTCCTATATTCTTTTATCCATGTTGTGAGCTTCATCAAGCATTCTTGTGCCTTTTTTACTGAGGGGAAACCCTAGATGCACTAAGAGTGCATTGGTATAGAGATGAATGATGTACTTGTCTTCGGGACAATGACTTCCAGGAATTCGATATAGTATTTCCTAAGACCTATCCTGGAACTGTCTAACAGTTTCATTCTCAGTTTGTTTTATATGCTTGAGTCTTTTTAATAGTATTGGGATGTGTTCCAATTTAATACCCCGTCTTTTGAGAAAGGTTTCTTCCAATTGTTCCATATTTTTTATGGTAGCATCAGGGAGGTTTTCATACCACTTCCTAGCATTTCCATGAAGAGTGGCAGAGAAGAGTTTCATTTCCAAATATACAACATCGTCACTGATAGGGTGGAATTGAAATAAATCCCAGAAATCACTCATGTGATAGTCATCTCTCTCCCTATCACTACTAGTCAATCTAGGGAGCCAATTTTCGTACTTAGGGGGTATTTTTCGAGGGTATCTCAGGATTTTACTCATGTCTAAAGGTTTGAAGTTTTCTGGGTACCATTGAGAATTCATGGTTGGTTGTCATTAGTGGAGTCGCCAGATAATTTTCTCGAAACTATCAAAGGGATGAGGGGCTCACCCTCAGTGGAATTCCCAAGTAAGCTTTGAAAAGTAAAGGATATTGAGGAAAGGCTTAGAAAAAACTGTCGTCTTTGAGGAGAATTGACTCAGTGTTCCCCGGCAATGGTGCCAAAATGTTATCGCACAATTTGTACTTATTCCAAAGGAAAAGGTTAAGTGAAGGCAAATTGGTGTAACGAGAGGTTATCTTATCATTGTCACCTCAACAAGATACCTCTTTCTATTTAGGGTTGATGGCCCAGGAGAGACGTCCCCAGTGACCTAGGGGTTTGAGAAGGCAAAGGTTAAAGTTTCTATGAAAATATCCCCTCTCACAAGTCACACTGATCAGAAAGTCCCGGGGTTTTAACCAATGAAGTAGTGAAGTATTAAGATGTACCTACCCGGAACAAAACAACAATAAAATATATATTTTGCAAGTACAACTTGTTGTTAGTACTTCATAAAACCATGGAATTTATCAATAAAAGCAATATTTGATATATGATGAAGCAAAAAAAAAATTATAGCAGCAATGTTTATGAGATAATTGCTTCACAATAAATTCCTTGAAATGGTTTCACAATGACCAAAAATAATTATTCAACAATAGCAAAGTACTAGCATTTGTCGAAAGCAAATCAGGCAGAGTATAAATCAAATTTATAATTTCTTTTAGGTGCTTTTAATGTTGCAATAGGTGGTTGTAGATTACTTTAGTAACAACAGCAAATAGGTTAGTATATTAGACTATTCTAAGGTTAGGAGTAGTTAGTAGAGAGCTTAAGGTAATGGTTTTGATAGTAGCTTTTGTCAATCACTCAATTGTAAGGCTTAGATCAGTGCTTTTACAGTAAATGGATTCATTTTAGGCAGTGAAAAATCTTGAAGGAACAAAATATATTAAGAGAGCTAGAGACAAGATGGGTAAATAATTGAAGTGTTGGTAGCCCAAGGGTTCAATCACCAAACCCTAGGGGGAAATGGCTACTAGGAAGTAGGTAACCCTAGTCCCTAGTAGTTTTCCTCCTTCTTTAGCTCAAAGATGAAAAAGATGATGTCTTAGATGAAGCAAAAGGTTCTAGGTTGTTGCAATGGCAAGGCCCTTAGGAAAAATCTTCAAAAAATCGGTTTTCTAGCATAATCTAGTAGGTGAAGGTTGTTAAGGCAAGAACAATAACATGTTCTTTAGCCTCCAAGGGTTTTAAGCTAGCAATTTCATAATCTTAGAATAAATTAAATATAAATACAACCATAATGATTCAATGAAGAATAATTTCATAAAATTTACTTACATTCGCCGAAAATCATTTAGCATATAACCTAGTTGAACACCTCCAGCAAGAAAAATGCCAAAATACTCCAAAATTAGCCTCCTTCAAGAAGTGCGCACTAAATTTCAGTCAAGTAACCCTAATTAGGGTGGAAACTTCAGACCTCACACTTTTTT
>JZKD02S0014306.1:8951-26965 GCA_000966675.3 Picea glauca
CATTTTATCCCAGGAAACCCTCATGGGGGAGAAAACCCAACAAAAACTTCCTTAATATAGATTGTCAATACAATTCCAAGATAAAGACCAAAACACTAAAGATAATACAACATTGAGCATGATCCTCTATCTCCTCCTTGCAACTACAGCTACCTCCAAAACATGGCCACCAGATGAGTGACTAAGTGTGTGAGTGAATGAGGCACCATCCTCTTTTATTTATACTGGCTGATAGGCGCTAGGGTTATGTAATTTCACCAAGTGGGATCGACTTATTTAACTAGTGGTTATAACCACTTTAATAAGCCTTGGGGGAAGACTTTACAAACAACACCATATAACTATGGTTTGACCAATCCACAAAAGTGGATTTGTTCCTATACAAAGCCCGACATGATCAATCCACAAAAGGGGATTTGATCTATAATATAATAACTCAATTATAATTAGAATATTATTCGTGGTTACAATATTTCAATAATACCTACTTGAGAAACGTTTCTAGATTAAAACCAATCATCATAGCTTGAAATAATTCCTAGAGAAAAGGATTTCCTCCCCCGAGAAACAAATATGGTTCACTAAAATGTTGGTATATGACTATGAGGTAATTCTCATTTTTATAAATCTATCAAGAATTTACCATGTTGAAATCAATGCACCATAAAAACAAATTTAATACCCCATGTTGAAATCAATGTAGTGTAAAGACAAACTTATCTATTGACTTGATTCCTAGAGTAGCCTCATTGTCCAAGACTCCCTACAAAATGAGCACACTAGAGATGAAAGAGTTACAAGAGAGACTAGAAGAACTCTTGAAGAATGGGTACATAAACCTAAGTGCCTCACCTTGGGGTGCTCCAATTCTCTTTGTGAAGAAAAAGGATAGAACTTTGAGGTTGGTTATTGACTTTAAATCATTGAAAAAGGTTACTATAAAGAACAAGTATCCTCTACCAAAGATTGATGATATTTTTTATCAGCTGAAAGGAGCAAGGATATTCTACAAAATTACCATGTGTTTAGGTTACCATCAAGTGACAATTAAAGAAGAAGAAATCAACAAGCCAACTTTTTGGATAAGGTATGGCCATTATAAGTTTGTAGTGGTTCCATTTGGGTTGACAAATGCACCAAATAATTTTATGTCTCTAATGAATGAAGTGCTTAGACATTACTTGGACAAATTTTTTGTTGTCTTCTTGGATGATATTCTTATCTACTCCAAGGAAGAGAAGGAGCACGAACATCATTTGAGGTGATACTACAAGTATTGAGAGAGCACCAATTGTATGCCAATTTAAGCAAGTGCACTTTCTATCAAAGGAAAATCCATTATTTGGGCCACATTATATCAAAAGAGGGAATAGAAGTGGATCTAGAAAATAATGAGGCAATCGAGGGATGACCAACACCAAAGAATATTTCAAAGGTGATATCATGCATGGGGCTTGCAGGTTACTACAGGATGTTCATTGAAGGTTTCTCTAAGATTTCACATCCAATTACTTCATTGCAAAAAAAGGGTATAAGTTTGAAATGACTTCAAAGTGTGAGGAGAGATTTCATCTTTTGAAGGAATTACATACAAGTGCACCAATTTTAAAAATTGGTGATCCAAAGGAGGACTTTGTGGTGTGCATTGATGCATATAAGGAACGGCTAGGTGGATTCCTTACTCGGGATGAGCATAGAATATGTTATCCATCAAGGAAGTTGAAAGAACATGAGGGAAACTAAGCTACACATGATCTAAAATTGGTAGTCATAGTTCATGCCTTGAATATGTGGAGGCATTATCTTATGGGAAGAAAGTTTGAGCTAAGGACATACCATAGTGGTATAAAATACTTGTTTGAGTGCCAACATCAAGACAGATTAGATGGTTGGAATTTCTCATCAAGTATGATTTTGACATCAAACACATCAATGGTAAAGAGAATAAATTGGTCAATGCAATCAGCAAAAGGGTGCATCATAAACATGATACAACCATTATCATGTACATTTATTATCTTAAAGACAAAATCTTGGAAGTTGTAGCATTAGACCAACACTATGTACAAGTTAAAAAGGGCATATACCAAGGTAATGTACAGCTGAAATATAAATATTACAAGTTGGAAGAGGATGGAATCCTCTTGTACAGGAACAAATTTTATGTTCTTAATTCACAAGAATTGATGAATTTAGTGTTGAACAATATGCATAATGTATCTTATGTTATACATCTAGGGTACCAAAAAACAATTGCAACAATGAGAATCCAATACTTTTAGCCTGGTATGAAGAAAGATGTGGATAACTACATATCTAAATGCATGGAATGTCAAAAGCTAAAGGATAAACACAGACATCCAATAGGATTTATATTGCCATTTCCCATCCCTGAATCGAAATAGCATATTTTTACAATAGATTTCATCACCAAGTTTCCAAAGGCAGTAAGGCAGTGTGATTCCATCATGGTAGTGGTGGGAAATATTACAAAGTTTGGACATTTTTAATTATTGAAGCTTACTCATAAGGCAAGCAATATCGCATAAATATGTATGAATAAATTTTCGGGTTACATGATGTGCCTAAGGTAATAGTTTCTGACAGATATCACAAGTTCACCTCTAATTTTTGGAAATGGTTGTTTAAAATATTTGAGATAAATCTAAACTTTAACATAGCATGTCATCCGAAGCCAAATGGGAAGACAGAGAGAGTTATCCAAATAATTGAAGATATGATGATAATGTATGTAATGGATTAGCCTTATAAGTGGGAAGACTACCCTCATTTGGTTGAATTTTCTTATAATAATTGGTAACATGCTTCATTAAAGATGTTCCCATTTGAAGCCATGTATGGAAAGAATGCAAACACCAATGAGTTGGGATAACCTTGCAGATAGATCCATTACTGGACCAGAGTTTCTCAAGGAAATAGAAGATCAAATGATAAAGATCAAGTGTAATTTAACAGGTGCATAGGACAGAAAAAAGCATAATGCAGAAAAATATAGAACACACAGGGAATTTAAAGTGGGGGAGAATGTATTACTGAAAGTGAAGAGTAAAAGGAGCTCATTGAAATTTGAGAGTTCTCCAAAGTTGAAGCAAGATATTATGGGTTTTTTGAAATCATAGATAGGATAGGAATCATTTCATACATGATTGCATTACCTACATCCCTGCGAATCCATAATGTGTGTTGTAACATGATCCAAATTTTCATGAAATTTGGAATTTCTCATGACTTATAACTAGGGTTTGTCAAAGTTTTAAATTTTGCACAAATAATATATATATATATATATATATATATATATAAAGAAATTAGTTTAGTTTCAAATAAATTTAATAAAATCTCCTTTTTAGGATTTTGTTGCTTAGATTAGTTTTATTTTTCCTTAAGTTCTTTTTAATAAATCAAAGGTTTACTATAAACCTTTGTAAATAGAATTAGTTTTTTTTTTTTTATTTTATAATTATATTATAAATATTTTTTATTTTGTTATTATGTAGTTTATTATTAATAAAATTTCATGTTGCTTGCAGGATTAATCGTTTGCTCCTACCCAGATCGACGGTTCATTTATTTTCTCCACTCCCAGAGATCTCATTTAAAGGTTCAATTTCCTGTTATCGGGCATGTCGAACCACGAGGATGTCAAACCATTGGCCTTCTGGATGGTAAATTTTTGAAAATAACTACGCTCTTGACCCGATCTAGTGCTACATCAGCGGATTATTGATAGGACCAACCAGCAGTTGCCACGTGGGGTTGTGGAACCCACTATGTACATGGGTTAACACAACATATCCAAGTAACATGTGTCCCACTTAGTCAACACCTCAGCGCTGGAACAGACTAATATAAGATCGCCATGTATCCATGGGACCTAGTGGATGACATCAACAGTGACGTCATGTCAGACCGTAGACCACGAAAGAATTTTATGTTAGGAAGTGCTTTACTTCCCAACATCACAATGTCAAGGTTTGTCATATTTGATGTCATCATGCCAACTCAACTCCAATTGTATCCAATCAGTGAATGTCACGTGTACACCTAGAAACCTCCAAAGGCATAGGTCAGCACCCCTAAACTGGGTGACAAATGTCATTCCCTTTTTACACCTCAGTGCCAATGTAGACCAGTACAGAGTAGCCACGTTTCTAGATAATGTCAGCATAACGTAATCGTGTCCATTTGTGGAGATCGGACGATGGATATCAAGTCATCATATCGATGGTTCTCATTATCGTGGACAGCGGGAGTTTCTAAGGTTGGGAAGTGCTTTAATTCATGACGTCCCAGTGTCATGATACATCATCATTGACTTCATATTGGACCTCTGATCGCAAGAGTTTTTGAGGTTGGGAAGTGATTTATATATCAAAGTCTCGATGTCATGATACATCAGAATTAACATGTGATTTTCCATGTCATATTGCCAACACAGCATATGTTAGAGCCAATGAGATTCTGTCACATGTTTGTGGGACCAGATTGATGTCCTCACTTCCATGTCATGTCAGATCACCAAGCATCATGATAATTACTAAATTTATGTTCGTCAAGGTAGCGTCGATCTGATAAATCATGGGTCCCATAGCTTAAAAGGTAATACTGTGGATGAGGTTTTGGATCTCGTTCACCTGTATTCAAATACATGGGAATAGTCTTTACTTTATACATCCATGTAAAATGAATCCCCCTGTGAATTTGGGATTAATCAAATGATAGATCAACAGTCACGATGGTATATAGGGTTTGATCCAATGGTTGTTGTGTCAAAATAACCATGATTTTAATTTGGGGCATCCAATCAACAAAACGAAGAGGTTCTACTTCAAAAGTTGAAGAAATGCAGAGATCATCTGATCCAATAGATCTATTTTTAGAATTTGATGATCTTGTAATATTTGAAAATCCAAAAAAAATAGGATCGAATAAAAATCTTTGTTATGATCCCTCTGTATAAATATCAATTCAAAATTATTGTAAGGGGAATTTTTTCCCGTGAAGAATAAATCTTTTAATAAATACTATCATTCACATAAGAGAAGGAGATTCCTAGATTTCATCTCTTGAGTTTATGTTTTTCTCATTTCCTAGTGTCATTTGTTTTCATCAATCATTCTCTTTCATTAATATTTGTGTTATAAGTGTTGTAATTTGGTACAACCTCCACTGCGACAACCATTTAAAGGCATCGGTCTAAGTGTAGACTTCCTCTGTCTTACTATAAGTAAAATATGACATGTATTTTGGTTCAATTATCTTTATTATTTAAAGGAATTCTTTGTTTTAGATTATCAAGCAATTTTGTAACACAGATAAGATTAATTGTTATTTCTTCTATTGAAAAAGAAGTAATATTTGTCTTTACTAGATACATTGTTTCTTGTTTCAATTTTTTTTATCTCAATTTTGTTTTCATACTATTAAATTTGAAGTAACTTAGTGAATGAAATCATGCCACTTTTATTTATGGTAATCAATTATTAAAATCTCAGATTAAAATTTTTGGCAAAATCTTTATAAACAATTTTGTAAATTTTATCGAGATGCCTTGACATTGTTCCCTAGCCTAGAACAATCTCAGGAAGAACATATTTTTGGCATCGTTGTCAGGGACGAATTTAAGAAATTTGATTTCTTGGGAAAGACGATAGTGAAACCTGCTCATTGATGGTGAACAATAGTTGGAAAGGATGAAATCATTCACCTGGTGATTCCATATTTTCAATCTTGGCATCAGGAAAGAAAAAAATACAAGGTTTCAACCATATCCTAAGAAAATAATGCCAGTAACTAATACTGAAAGACTATTGTCTAAGAAAAATCCTAAACGTAGACCCACTACTCCTCCTACCATTCAATCCACTTCTAAGCCTTCAACTTCCATTACTCCTAAATCAAAAGGAAAATATCCTATTGATCCAAAGGATTCCTCAATAAAATTTCCTACAAACCCTTCAAATCCATATCTTCTTTCATCTCCCAAGGAATCCCTTCAAAGTTCTCCAAAACCACCTTTGACAGTATCCACAGTATACTCTATTCAATTTTTCCATGAAATTTATATTTAAATTTCTCTTAAAGACTCTACTGTATTTTCCCAAATTCATTCCACTAAAAATCCTCCATTCATTTCTCATAAAGAGTCATTTGAGAATTCTCCAAACATTTCCCCAAAAGAATCTCTTGAAAATTTCCATGTTTGGTTTACAGCCCCGAAGTTTTCCTTCTTAAGTCATAAAAATGAACTTTTATAAATCCCTCTTGAAGAAGAAGATCCTTTCAAGACTTATATCAATCCCCTTCCTCCTAAGAATTATCATCTAATACTTTATTACCTAGCTATGGCAGGGAAAATACCACAACAACCACCCCCACCTCCTCCACCGAGAGTTTTCAATAAAATTATTGTTAGATATGCCCTTTTGAATCTTCCTGGTAATTTACATGATTTTCCTGATAATCATCTAAAAATGTTACCAAAATTTAATGGAGAAAGTGAAATTACAGCAGTTGAACACCTACCTTTTTTATGACTTTTCTGACAAATTTGGACTTGAATATGAGGATGTCTCTATGAGGATATTCATCCAAATATTTGAAGAGGGGGTGAGAACTTGGTTTAAGGGACTCTCTATAAATTATTTAGATTTTTGGGATGCATTAGAAACTGCTTTCATTAGGCAATGGGGAGAGAAGAAGTACCATTTGTATTATTTGAATGAGTTTGGAAGTTTAAAAATGGAAGTTAATGAATCTGTCTCAGATTTTATTAAACAATCTAATAAAATTTATAACAAAATCCCAGCAGATGTTGAAACTTCACAAACAACTGCAAAAATTACTTTTGCAAGTTCATTTGATCTTGAGTTTTCCTTATTGCTGAGAGAAAGGAGATCCACAACTTTAACAAACATGAAATATGATGCAGTGGAAATTGAGTCTAATAAGATTGCTTGAAGAAAGACTAAAATTAAAATTGAAACTGATGTAAAAGAATATAGAAAACCAAAATATCAAGTTGGACCATCAGGATCATCCAAAAATATTCAGGATAGTAAAATTGAAGAGACGTTTGAAATCATTAAAGACTTTTCCAATAAGTTAGCCATGATGGAAGTTGAAAGAAGAAGTCCTGAGGGAGATAGAAAAGCAAATCAATTCATCAAACACTTTGATAATCCTCCTCAATTTCTGAAAAGAGAGAATCGAAATAATGAACAATCCATTCAATCACCTTTAAAAAATGACAATATTTTAGATGATATTGTTGAAGGAGAATTTGAAGATTTTGATGAAGAAATGAATAATTTAGAAGGTGAACATTCAAAAACATATGTGACCCAAGATGAATATGAGAAATCCTTAAATTTTAATGAAGAGGATAATCATAATCCAATAGATATATCATCATTTCAATATAGTATTTTCTCATATTTATTACAAGTTGAACTGCATAAAAAAAATATGATCTTAGGCCCAAACAAAATGCAAACAAAGAAAATGAATAAAAGAAACCTAAGAAATTGTTGGAATATTGAGAGGGGAGGTGAATCAGTATGAGCACAATTAGTACTTTTAATCACAATATAAAACCTTCAATAAATATCATGAGCATTCAATATATCATCAACACCATAATTCAATGCATAAACATCACATAGACAAAGTACACCAGAATTTTACATAGAAACCCAATGCGGGAGAAAACCAAGGAATATTTTTCTTATTTATCAAAGAGTACATTCATTGGAAGCACCAACTTCCTATTTCTCCAGCTACAACTAGAAGGAGGCTCCAACCCCCTATTTAATGGTTGCAACCTTAAGGAATCTCCAACTCCCTAATTTACCGGATCCAACTAGAAGGAGGATACAACCCCCTTTCATTTCCTCGTCCAAACACGAAATCCCAAAAAGAAAAACAACTCAACAAGTGATGACATTTCGAATTCATTTTTCATGTTTGCACCGATTTTTTGACTCATCATATCATCATTTCTTCCAAAAATAATGTCATCAATATAAACTTCAATTATCAATATACTACCTTGATTTACCTTTATGTAGATATTGTTGTCTGGATTTCCTTTCATGAACCCTTGTTTTTGTATATACTTGTACAATCTTGAATATCATTCTTTGGGAGCTTGTTTGAGTCCATACAATGCCTTTTTCAATTTGCAAACATAATCTTCATTTTCTGATAGTAGAAACCCTTATGGTTGTTCAATGTAGACTTCTTCTTCTAGTTCTCTATTTAGGAAGCTTGATTTTACATCCCTATAATATACTTTGATTTTCTTAGAACATGCATATGCCAAGATCAGTTTGGCTGCTTCCATTCTGGAAATTGGGGCAAACGTTCCTTCAAAATCTATTCCTTCAACCTGAGCGTATCCCTTGCATACTAACCTTGTTTTATTCTTGGTTACATGTCCATCTTCGTTCAGCTTCTTTCTAAATACCCATTTTCTGCCAATCACATTCTTATTATTAGCCCTTGGAACAAGTTCCCATGTTTCATTCTTCTCTATATGATACGGTTCTTCTTCCATAGCTTTGATCCAGTGTTCATCAGTGTTGGATTCTTCAAAAAAATTGGGTTCAAATGTGGACAACATTGCTAAATGTCTTTGTTCTGGTAAGCGTAATTTTCTTTGGGTTTCAACTCCTACATCTTTATTCCCAATTATTTGTTCCAGTGGATCATTTTTTTGCACTCGTCGGCTAGGAGTTTTTGGAGATATTTGAATATTTTGTTGATCATCTTCCTCTTGTTTTGTTTTTGGTTTCTCTTCTTCTTCTTCCAATTCTGCTTCTTATTTCAAATCCACTTCTCCTTCCTACCCTGTTGAGTCTTTGTTTTCTTCTTTGGGATGTTGTACACTTGTCTCATCAATATTTACATTGATGTTTTCCACTATTCTGTTGAACCTCATATTGAAACACTTGTATGCCTTTCTCTTGTTTGAGTACCCGAAAAATATGTCTTTTTCAACTCGGGAGTCAAATTTTCCAATCATGTTGTCTTCTCTTTTGATATAGAAGTTGCTTCCAAATACTCTAAAATGCTTCGCATTTATTGGTATTCCTTTCCATAGCTCATAGGAGTCTTATCACTATTACTTATGATCATTTATATGTTTAGGATATCAATTTTTGTATGTATTGCGTGTTCCAAAAATATGTCATCCAACTTCGAATATTTCAACATGGTTCTAGCCATTTCCTGTACTATCTTATTCTTTATTTCAGCAACTCCATTTTGTTGAGGTGTCCTAGCTACTGAGAATTTCTTTTTTATCCCATGTTCGCCACAAATATCCATGAATTATTTTGATGTAAACTCCCCACCATTGTCTGATCTCAAGCATTTGATTTTCAAGTTTGTCTTTGTTTCAACCATCTCTTTGTATATCTTGAAGTGTTCAAATGCCTGTGATTTCGTCTTGAGAATACAAATTGCAGTCATTCTTGTGTAGTCATCAATTAGTAGCATGAAGTATTTTTCACCATTTAATCCATTTGTTCTTGTTGGTCCACATATATCATTATGTACAATCTCCAATGGTTTTTTCATTGAGTACTCCTTTGATTTGAACTTGGTCCTAGTATGTTTTCCCTAAAGAAAATGCTTACATAGAATATTTGTTGGCTTTGAAATTTAAGGAATTTTTTGTTAGATTTTCCTTATTTACAAAGCATTATTGTTAGTAGTGTTATTTTACTTAATTACCATTAACATATATATCATGTACAGAGTAGTAGTAGCATAAACAAGAGACAAAAAGAACAAAAGATATTTATCCTAAGAAATCCCCAAATGGGGGAAAAACCCAGCAACCTTTCTTAAATGGATTTCATTCACAAAGCAAGTCCAAACAGATAAACACTAGCACAAAAGCTAGATCAACTAGAACTACCACCACAACCGCAGCATTAGCACTATGCCAAGATAGTGAACCTCTTCAAGGATTAGCGCTCAAGAGAGAGATATCAAAACACTGAACAAGAAGAAATTGAGTCATTTCAATTATTGTGTTACCTTCTCCAAACTTGTGCCTTACTTTTGTGTAGTTGAGAGAGTGTGACTGAGTGAACAAATGAGCCAAGACATCCTCTATTTATAGTATTCCAAGCCACTATACTGGGCCGACTTCTCTTCTAGGAAGGTGTCTTTTCATTATTCTTTATTCTTTTGGGCCGACTTCTCTTCTGGGGTATTTCAACATCTATCCAATGGATCTCTTGCTTCTGGAATATTCTCTGCATCTAAGAAAGGTCATCTAGGAAGGAAATTTCCTCCCACATCTACCAAAACATCAACACTCCCTCTTAGTTAGGGAGGTACCTTTCACGATGTCTTCATCTAGTAGTCCACTAACTAATCTACAATCAGTGGGTAGCACACAACTGCCATAATTCCATCAGTAACTCGAATCTTCTGTCACAATCTCTGCAATCAAGTATCACTCAGCTACTCTCAATGTGAACCAGTAGTCTCCATGGCAATAATCTAGTAGCGCACAGCTACTACAATGCCATCCAGCAGAACACGACTGTGTCGATCCATAGTAGTACACAACTATTATCCATTCATACATAACCACTCCAAGTAGCACACAGCTACTATTCATAGACACAATGTCTCTCTCCTGCAATCAATCAAAAGCTACATAATCTACCACCATGCAATCCAACAGTTTCTATGATTATGCAGCAATCAACTAGTAGCACACAACTACTACCATGCCATCAGCCATAATCATAGTTTGTAGCCTCCATGACTATGCAAAAATCAGCTAGTAGCACACAACTACTACAATTCCATCAGCCATATGCAGGATTTGAATGACTATGCAACAATCAGCTAGTAGCACACATCCACTGCAATTCCATCATCCATATTCATCTTTATGACTATGTAGAAATCAACTAGTAGCACACAACTACTACAATTCCATCAACCATAGTCATACCTATGATTATACACCAATCATCTAGTATCACACAACTACTACAATTCCATCAACCATAATCATAGTCAATGTATCTATAACTATGCAGCAAACAGCTAGTAGCACACAGCTCCTACAATGCCATCATCCATAGTTATAGTTTCATTCAGTAGTGTGAAGCTACTCCCATAGTCCTCACAACTATGTGTGTGATGTTTCTTCTCTCATCAGGTACAACAGTGCATTACCCCCTTAATAACCTCACATGACTAATCTAGGGAACCCTTATCCAGAGGGGTTAGCCGGCATGAGAAGAAAACAACACACCTCCCTCTCAATGAGGCTGGACATTCTATATCATGCCAATCTTGTCTATGGAGCACCTCAAGTCTTTTTCACTCCTATTCAAATCATCATGACTAATAGGATAAATATTGTGCATGGGCCATTTACCACTATCCAGGTCAGCATGGCTAATCATGTGAGTGAATGTATTATTCTCCCTTGTTCAAATCAGCATGACCAATCCAGGAGAATGCCTTCCTGATGCTACTCATTTTTCCATCACCTTGGACAAAATATTGGTGAGAATGTTAAAAATTTTCTCATCTATGGATGTGTACTGGAGATTCATTGCTCCCTTCTTCATCATGTCTCGGGTGAATTCCTGCAAGAAACTTTCTAAGCCACACTGCTTCATGTCTTACAATACTAGATTTTATATACTTTGTCTATGTTGTACCGAGTTCCATTGACATCTGCTTCCTACTAAATCATGAGATCGCACTAATCCCAAACTGAAGAAACATTCAGAAGTACTCTTTAGATCCATTACACTCCCTACCCAGTCAAAGTCTGTCTATCCCAATAGCTTCACATCTCCATCTGAGGAGTATCTCAATCAATATCTAATCGTACCACGTAGGTATATCAGCATAGTTTTGTTGTCATCCAATGTACATGTCTAGGTTTAACCGTGTACAGACTCAAGGTATTCATTACAAGACATATATCCAGCCTGGTGTTAACCAAGTACATCAAGGATCCAATCAATTGTCTATACATTGTGGGATCCACCAAATATGAATATGAATCACTCGGTAGCTTCAGATTTATTGTCATGGGTGTGGCCATGGACTTGCATTCCATCATCCTAAATCTCTTCAGGATCTCAACAATATATTTTCCTTGGCTAAGTAAATCTCATCTGATCTCTACCACACCTCCATTCCCAAGAAGTAATGCATCAAACCTAGATCCTTCATATCGAACTGTGAAGCGAGCTCCCTCTTGCACCCAACTATGAGTTTCTTATCTCCTATCAGGATCAGGTCATCCACATGTAGGATCAATCAGAAACCATCCCAAGCTCATCAAATAAATGTTTTATCTTGGCATATCATGCCCTGGGTGCCTTCTTAGGCCCGTACAAATTCTTCTTCAATATGTAGACATGAGTCTCTTTCTCATGTATCTTGTGGTTGCTCTATGTACACTTCTTCTCGCTACTGGAGCAAGTGTCTCATCATAATATTCTCCCTCTTGCTGGGAGAATCCTCGGGCCACAAATCAATCTTTTTACATCTCTATGTTGCCATCTGAAACATGCTTGATCTTGTATATCAACTTGGAATTCACTGTTGACTTCTCTTTTGGTCTTCGAGCCAAAGTAAGAATCCATATCCCATTCCTTCTGACGAGCTTCCTCCTTTAACACTGAAACAGGGGAATCCTCCCAGGAGGTCTCATATATCCTTGAAGCCTCTAAAGCTTTGAAAGATCCTCCTCAAATCATGGCACATGTATATCAGTCCTGGAAGACATCTCTCTCTTCCATCTGAACCTGAGAATGAATACTTTTTTAATGAAAGTCTCTAAGACACCAACTCTCTCTGAGATCCGGCTCACTCTCTACATGCTCCCTTTGAATATTGACTCCCTCTGAGTCTATATAATCTCTAGAGACATATGATTCCTCTGCATGTGATGGCCTCCTCTGAAGTCTAATCTCTTATGAACTATCCTGGGGAGGTTGTTCCTCCCTACTAGATCCTGAGGGTTGAATCCATCTGAGCTCTATCTCCTTCTGAGTTGGTACTTGGTGGGGTTTCCTGCCTCACCACTAGTGGAGCCATCTACTACTCCTCATGATATGTCTCATCAATGCCATATATTTTCATCCCCTTTGCATCCTGCAAATTATCACGAGACTATGTTGGTCTCTTCATGGTCACTACAATGATTATGGGTAGGCCCTTCTATCTCTACTGACTCTTCATGATGATCTGAAGAGTGATCAACTGAACTAGACAGATATGTACAGTCATCTTAGGAGCCTTCTACTCCTTATAGTCAATCTCCATATGAGATACTCTATATTATGTAAAAGTACCCTTCTCGCCAGAAGGTTCTGACTTCATCCTCTTCTCCTTCATTACATGGATGTGTACAGTCATGTACACATCTTTATGTCTGGATAGCCTGCTCCATGTCTCAACTAAAGACCATCTAAATTGTTTCCTCCTGCAACCATCATTATAGCTCCCTCTTAGAGATATTACCTATGACCTTCCCACAAAAAGAGCAACAATAGGGGAAAACAACAGAAAAGAATAACATTCTTATAATAATAAAACAAGAATGGGAACCATCGTCATAGTAGCTCCTTCTCAGAGATATCACATCTGACCTTCCTGGAGAAAGACTCAAAAAAAAATAGAATAATAGGAATAAAACTTTCCAACACTCTTCCATTGTTGTGACCAATCATTCTTCCATGGTAACCTACCCGGAACAAGAAACAAAAGACAACAAAATCTCCTATAAGAGATCAAATTCATTTTTCAAACAAGTGCATCATTAATATTTAACAATGAACATTTACTGATATGCAAATCATATCGATAATATTCAAGTGTTACTAAACCTTAGATAACAATAGAAATAATAGAACTCTAAAGACCATTATTCTAAGTACAACACTTACTTAAAATGTAGCAATATAAAATATCAAACCTAATATGAAAACCTAGAATCTTGTTGTTTTTTACCTTATTTGAGTTGTTCTCTATTGTAGGAGACATCGTCACTACTTCCTCCAACTCTTGGGATTCATCTGAGTGCGCTAGATCTAAGATCCTTAATCGAGTTTTTCAATATCCTCTTGACCTTATTCTTCCTGAACTTTGCTTTGTTGTATTCTTCTTCTAGTTCTAGAAGTATCTTCTTGACATAATACAACAACTCATTCTCTTCTAGAATGCTTCCAGGATCCAAATTTATTTTCTCTATCCAATCTATCTTCAACTCTCATGTTGGTTGACATTTTTCATTGGTAGAAACCCTAGCACTGAAAAACCTCAATTTTTCAACCTTCACCAAACTGCACCCTGAGGATTTCAAGGGGTGCGCTAGGTTAGGGTGCACTGCTTTGTAAAGGAATTATCCCTAATGACCTTGGGATAGTGCTCAATGAGCTTGACAAAGTATTGCAGTTGTAAGATGCTACAAGGTGTTGTTGTAGCGATCTTCCTTCCAGTGGTCAAACTATTCTAAAGGTAACCAGCTATGATTCCATGTTATATTTTTCTTATTTACAAAGCATTATTGTTACTAGTGTTCTTTTACTTCATTATCATTAACACATATATCATGTACTAAGTAGTAGCGATATAAACAAGAGACAAAAAGAACACAAGAGATTTATCCTGGGAAAACACCAAATGGGGGAAAAACCCAGCAACCTTTATTAGATATATTTTGTTCACAAAGAAAGTCCAAATAGATAAAACCTAGCACAAAGGCTAGCTCAACCAGAAATACCACCACATTTGCAGCAGTAGCACTATGCCAAGATATCACACCTCAAGGAGTAGCGCACAAGAGAGAGATACCAAAAGACTGAACAAGAAGAAATTGAGTCATTGCAGCTGCTATGTCACCTTCTCCAAACTTGTTCCTTAATTTTGTGTAGCCGAGAGAGAGCGATTGAGTGAAAAAATGACCCAAGACATCCTCTATTTATATTCTTCTTGGCCACTGGACTGGGTTGACTTCTCTTCTGGAAAGGTGTCTTTTCATTATTCTTTATTCTTCTAGGTCGAATTCTCTTCTGGGGTATTTCAACATCTATCCAATGGATCTAATTTTTCTATAATATTATTTGCATCTAATAAAGGTCATATAGGGGAAATTTCCCCCACAGCTACCAAAACATCAACATTTCTTTTAATGTTTCCTTTCTGTTTATTTTGACAAGATTTTCAAAATGCATGTGACTCATTCTTTTGTGCCAAAGCCAACTTTCATTTTCCATTCCAAAACAACAACTTTCTTTTCCAATTTCATTCAAAACATATATGTTGTTTGGAGTCCTTATCATTATCGCCACTAACTTTCCTGATCCTTCTTTCCTAATTTTTCATTTCTCTAAGTTGAATTGAAGTGTGTGTCCTTGATCGCACATTCGAATTACACTCAGCAGAGTGTGTTTCATATCTTCGACCAGTGGAACATTTTCTTCCTTGGCATCTTTTCTTACAATATTAACTATGCCTCTACCTGTAATTTTAGTTGAATGATTATTTTCAAATATAATTGATCCATATATTTCTTTATTCGGAGTTAAAAACTTGTTCTTGTCACATTTCATATGCTTTGAACAACCATTGTCAACATACCAAACACTTTTCATGTGTTGGTCTTGTAGAGCAAGTGAGCATTAGTTATGCTTTATTTTCCATATCTCTTATGGTTCAGATATCTGACTGTTAATGTTCTCTTTGATTCCCTGGGTGTAATAGTCAATCTACAATTATTCGATGTGTCCAAAATTGTTGCATTTGTATCATTCTACTTAATTTCTCAATGAACTAAAAAAAATTTGATTTATGTTGTATGCTTCATAATATTTTCTAGGATAACCATTATTCAAGTAACCTGCATAGTTATTTCAGTTCTTGGCATAGGCTCTAAAGTTTACAGTTTTATGTCAACCATTAGCACAACTAAAACAATGACCATAAAAGAACCTTTGATACCTAGGATTAGATGATCTTCTTTGTGATTCACTCTTTATGAATTCGTCTTCTTGAGTCTTTTTTATTTCTAGAATGTTTTTCTTTGGGGGCATGCATTCTTCCTTCTTAACGAAATCTTTGACAATCTCTGCATAGTTGTTTTTTATTGCTTCATGTTTTGTTGTCTTGGAGCTCGATCCTTTCTCATGTTGTACTTGATTGTATCCTATTCTAGATCTATCATCGGATGGTGTTTGATTGTTGATTATTTTATCCAATATCATGGTTCTTTTCTGTTGCATATCTTTCTTCTGGAGATGTTTCCTTAAAGAGACTCTCTCTGCTTCCAAACTTCCAATCATTTTCTCCTTTTCTTCTAAATGAATTCTAAGTATTTCCTCAATTCTTATGTTTTCTTTTATTTGAATTGTATGCTCGTGATCATCTTCTCTAGTTCTTCGGAGTTGGAATTATGAGATCCCTCTTTCATTTTTAATTTTTCCTTGAGTGACTTGTTTTTCTTTCTTTCCTTCCTAAGTTCTTCTAATGCACTGATTATCTCTACTCTAAGATCAACTTCACCTTCTTCTTCATAATCATCTTCTACTGCCATGAAGAGTACTCTTTCTGAATCATTTTCAATGTCATTATCCTCCTCGTCTGATGAGGAACTGTCCTCCTTTGAGTAGAAACTTTTCTTGGATAATTTCCTTTTGTTTCTTCTCTTGTTTCCATTTTGGTATTTATTTTCCCTTTTTGAATCTTCTTCTTCATCACTATGTTTATTCTTATGAGGAAATTTAGAAGCAAAATGACCAATACCACCACAATTAAAACATTTCAATGGAAGAATACCTTTATACTTGTCGATTCCTTTCTGTAATTTCCATACGAAGTTAGCCATATCTTCATCTTCATTTGAATCATCACTACAGATACAACCTAGTTTTGACTTTTGCTTGATCTTCTTCTTTGTATTCTTGGATGCCCTTAAAGTTGTTTCCTTTGTGAATGAGTTCTCTTGTTATGTTCTCATTTCACAGGCTGTAAATATTCCATGTAGTTCATCCATGCTCAATGTACCAAGATCTCTTCTTTCTTCTAGGGTCGATATTTTAGGATCAAATCTCATAGGAAGAGACCTCAATACCTTTTGAACGACCATTTATTCATCAACTTCTACTCCCAATCCCTTAATAGTGTTAACTATTTCTTCAACTCGCAAAAGTTAGGTTGCAATGTCTTCATATTCCTTAATCTTCAACTCTTCAAACTTATATCTGAAAATTGGAAGCTTGGCTCCCTTAACCTTGGTGTTACGGAAATATTTCCCTATGAACAAATGAACTTTCCCTTAAATTATTGACCCCTATACTAAAACAAAAAAAATCATTTGGACACTACCATTTCTATAAACTCATCATTCTTATCGAAAATAGAGGAGAAGGTAAAGTAGGATGTACTATGTTTACGATGTTTTTCATAGTTGCTCCTATCCACAAACTTGATCTAATTATTGGCGCAAATCAATACCTGCAATGAAAAATAGAAACAAACAACTTCATTCTAATCTAATGGATTACGCAAAGCAAATTCATTTATGAAAATCAAATTAAACACAGATAAGCACATGAAACCACATACTTGAAGGAAATAGGCCAAGTAGATTAAATGAGAACAAAGAAAACTTACAGACCATGAATGATGTTAGTTGCAACTCCTCCAAGCTCTCCTCGTCCAACCCTTACATGAATCCCATGATCATAAGTCTCATATCTCCAAGCTTCCTCCTCTTCTCCACAGAAATATTCATTATACAGGATTTGTAGGCTTAACTACCATGGAGAAGATCACTCACTAGATCCACTAAAATGAGATCTCAAAGATTTTTAGGGAGAAAATATCTCTCAAGGATATTAAGGAGAAAATATCTCTTAAGGATTTCAAGGAGGAAACATCTCTCAAGATCCACCAAATTAGGATTTTTGTTTGAGAAAATATCTCAACCATCCATG
>JZKD02S0014339.1:8121-26963 GCA_000966675.3 Picea glauca
GATTCTTGGTTATTTTCTCGATCGCAGCTCAGGATGGTCCAGATCCGTGAGCAGTTGAAGGGGAGGCTTGCAATCCTCTCGTCGATGAGGCTTGAACTCCTACAGACATCACCTTCTCAGCCATGAGGTCGATTAGAATTTATTCAATAGACTTTCTACTGCACTGAGTTCATCTGACATGCACACTCTAGATCAGGTATCTCAGATTGGTGATCAAACACTCACTGTGATAGAATGGGTGGCAAAGTATCAATAAACAAAACATGGTAATAGTCAGTTCTCTGTGGGCTCAAAGAATGACTGTCGACAAAAGTGTTCTTGGTGCAATGTTCGATGGGATAAATAGACAATGTCATAACAGTTTCTTCCAACGGGTCGAAAAGCTTTAATCAATGCAATTCCATCTGTTATGGCGTGGTCCCAACGGTCCAATGACGAGATTTCAGGCCATAACTGCTTTCCTAACCATTCGGGAGCATCGATCGAATGGTCATAATGCCTCCAACGGTCATATTTCTCTACCATGGCAAAGTGCCAATCTGTGTTGTATTGATATTCTGACGAATTCCAAGTTCTGAAAACCTTCTTTCTGCAAAGTCTTCTTTGGAACTTCTTGCAATTTTTCTAACTTTGCTTTCTTCTTGCTGAGTTTTCTAGCCTTCTTACCTGTAATCTAAGTCACTAGGTTCCTCTTCCCATTTTGATTCTTATCTTCTCTTGGCATAGTAACTTCACGTTATCGATGATATTTCATAGGGTTCAAGGGTGATACTTTGTCTTTGTCTGGGGTAAGTGCTCTACTCTCCTGTACAGACAGGTGTTTCACATCTTCCTGTGTTCTTTCAACTTTGAAGTCTAGATCTCTATTCCTCAGTAGCTTCGACTGATCTTCTTGTTCGGTCAGTAAGTGTGCTATTCTCCTAGCCATGAAATCTCTTAGTTCTTTCTTCTCATGTTCTAGATCTTACTCTTCTTGTTTCCTCCGTGTCTAATCTTTCTCAATCTAGGTTTTTCCTAGAAAAATGGCAAATGGGGTGATGTTATCAACAAATTTAACGACCTCAAATTCTTCCTCTGTCGAAGTGCCATGTGCACTCATAGGTATCTGGGTAAGTCCCACATAGGGTTATCATCTTCCCTCTAAATAATCATATTCCTCCCAATGAAGGAACCATAGTAGGTTTTCCCAAAATTTCCCAAGTTCTTTCTGTCATGATATTCACCTATGTTTCCTCATCCAGAACACAGTCTATATCAAATTCTCCTATTCTTGTTTATATGCACTCTTTCGCTTTTAAGATCTCTGATAGATTGGTGTCTCTATGATCATTCAGGGTTTCTTTCATCTGTAATGATGCAGTCTCTGATTCTTTCTGGGATTCTTCCATAGTCTTAATCTCTTGTCCTTTCTCATGGTTTTCTTGTCTCATATTCATTCTTTCAACCTTAGCAATCATTTTAGGGAAATCCAAACCTTCATGGTCCATAGCCTTACAACAAAGACAACTAGGTCTTCTACCAGGGCATTCCTTAGCCAGGTGGCCTAGTCTTCTGCAATTGTAACAGAGGGTTAATGCTCTCTTTCTCTTAAATGATCCCCAACCTTTTCTGTACTGCACACTGGGGTCACAGTAACTAACCTGCAAGAATTTTTTTCTAGGATCCTGCGTCCATTTGTTAGTCCAAACATTCTTTCTATGCATAGGAATAACATATATTTCATTACTTCTATTAAATCTATTCATATCAAATATTCTTTCTTCTAGCAGTACCCTAGTTTTCAGACTAGGACCAAATCTATTAAACATAACTAGATCCATTCTTTCGAAATGAAAATTTTCACTTATCTTACCTTTATCAGAGAACAAATCTTCAAGATCTTACCTCTTTTCTTCATATCAGACTTCTTTTCTTAGCACATAGCTTCGCAAGTCAAGTAAAATACTGCACACTAAAGTAGAAGATCTATGCATCGAGATTTCTCTTTACTTCAGTTCCCAGCAATCACAGTTTCAGGTCCCAACAACGGAACCATTTGTTGGCACAGGGGCAGACCCAGGGTTCAATGCTTCATCAATGCACCAACAAAACCCTAACTACCGACCCTTTTGGCTACACCTGTGAAGTAGATGAAGTCTCACCTGAGGTAGAAGGGATGGTTGCAAGACTCAAGTGTCTGCAACTTAGCTGGGACATAGATCTGTGATTACACCACTTTAACAAAACACTTAGCAGTTAACATTCATCAGTATTTAACCCTTATTCACATCGCAAATCCAAACCCTAATTACAGAACAACGCAGTATTCAACCAGATCTAACACATATAAGCACTTAGCATATGGAAAGAGATCATATCTATCATTCATTCACATCACTGAGCACTTAATCTATCATACCAGATTCATCTAAACATTCATTACTGCACTAAGATTAAATATTATGAACAATAAAACAACCATAATGCACAAAGAAACCATAACACATAATATACGTGGTTCACCCTAGTGTGGGGATACGTCCACCAACTCTTCTCTTATTTATTATCTTTTGTCAATCTTCTTACATGAACAGAGCCCAAAACCCCCACTCTGCATAGGACAGGAGATCTGCACGCACCTTGCTAGATCCTCCTTCCTCGATTTAGGTCACATCACAAATCCTTCTTACACAGTCTATACACAATATTCTTACAATCACTTGCACTTAGCTCTGCAAGTCTTAACACATAGTATGCACAAAGCCTCTATCTCTACACTAAGCCAATTCTATTAGGTCTACTACTTCTTACATCTCCTAGATTTCTATTTATACATTACAAAATGGGCCTAAAAATGGATAAACCCATGGGCCGACATCCCATACCCGTTACATAAACCCTAATCCCAAAACTTCCCTAAAAAGGGGTTGAGATCCTGCGATCTCCGCTTTGACTTGCGCTCCACCTTCGACCCACCTATCGAAGTTCCAAAAGAGGTCAAATATGACCAAGGTTCTCCAAAACTTGGTCAAGGGCCACAGTGTGGAAGGACCCTCTCTATCTCACTGAGCCTTGTATACAACACCACCTTATTTGGAATCTCAGGTGTCTAAAAGCTCGTATAAAAACATGGGTTACCACCCATAGGAAAAATAATACACAAAGACTACTAGACCTTGAATCAATGATACATACCCTTCTTTTAGCAGATGCCCGTGTGGGGGTCAACGAAGACATAAGTCAATCTTTAAAAGGTCTTGAATCAGAAAGAGACCAGCTCCTTTTCAAAGAAGAAGCTATCTGGAGGAAATGATGCAGAACAAACTGGATTAAGTGTGGTGACCTCAACACCAAATGCTTCCATCATTACGCTAGCTCTTGCAAGAGAAAAAATCACATTTGGGAGATAGTTGATGCAGATGGTATTCTCCATATAAGACAACAAGATTTAAAAACAACTGTTGTTTTCCATTTCAAACCTTTTTTTGAGGCGAATCTTTCTGAAAATATATAGACCTCAGTCACAGTGCAAAGACTCTTTCCTCACACTGTATCTATGGATGATTCACTTACACAAGACAACCCTTGTATGCTACATGATATTTTGGTAGCATTAAAATCCTTCTCCAAGGATAAAAGTCTAAGCCCTTACGACTGGACGGTAGAATTTTACCTGCACTTCTTTGATTTGGTTGGCCCAGATCTTCTAGAGCTAGTGGAGAACACTAGACTTAGTGGGAAGGTGGTTGGAGCTTCGAACTCGAATTTTCTTACACTCATTCCTAAAGCTTCCAATCCTACTACCTTTGGTGATTATAGGCCTATTTCTCTCTGCAACCTATCCTATAAACTCATCTCAAAAATTATTATGACCAGGATTAAGCCCATCCTCTCACGGACCGTATCGGAAGAACAACTGGGTTTCTTAAAAGGAAGCCAGATCCTAGATGCTATTGAGACTGTCCAGGAGTGCTTACATAGTATTAAAACTAAAATTTCAAAGGCAATTATCCTCAAACTATACCTCAAGAAGGCCTTTGATTGCATCGACTGGGACTTTCTCAGATTGATTATGAGTCAAATAGGTTTTAGCCACTCAATGATCAAGTGCATCATGAGTTGTGTGGTTAGTAAAAACCTTGCCATATTGGTTAATGGTGAATCCTCTTATTTCTTTTGCAGTGGTAGAGGAATGCGACAGGGCTGTTCCCTCTCACCTCTGCTCTTCATTCTGGTTATGGAAGCCTTGAGTTTGCTCCTCAAACTTGGCCAAGCAGAAGGCGAGACCTCTGGAATTAAGGTGTCTAGGACCATTAAGGTTCTACATCTTATTTTTGCCGATGATGTTCTCATCATGAAAAATGACTCTATATAGGAATGGAAGGATATAAATTAGATCTTATAAATATTCTGCAACGCCATGGGCTTGTCGATCAATTGGGAAAAATCGACCTTCCACTTCGCAAAGCTGCATCAACAAATTTTGGATCAGCTAAAATGTATCTTTCCTTACACTTTTACTCATCTTTCTTCTGGTCTTAAATACCTGGGATATTATTTAAAAGAACATTCCTACAAGCTGACAGACTGGAATTGGCTCATTTCCAAAGTAGAAAAAAAGACTGGAGACTGGTGCATGAGGTGGCTCTCCCTAGGAGGCCGGTTTACACTCATCAAAGCTATCCTAGAAGGAAAACCATTGTATTGGATGGCCCTAGTAGCCATCCCTATTAGGATACTTGCAGAACTCCATAGATTGACTTATAATTTCCTTTGGTCGAGAAGCTCAGACCACTCCTGACAACACCTATGCAATTGGGAATCTTTGGAAAAACCAAAACAAAAGGGAGGATGGGGGATCCAGAACATCTATCACTTCATCCAAGCACTAGCGGACAACTCCCTCTGGTGCATGCTGACTACTCCTGGTATATGACACTCTGTCATCAAAGATAAGTACCTTCCCCATTCCATAGTTACCAGCTGGTTTCAAACTGAGACTGTCACCACCAGGGCGACATCACTCTTCTGGAGGAATTTAACAAAATCTAAACAATGGATAACCCGCTGGCTTTGTTGGAAACCACGCTCGGGTCACTCCATCACTCTCAACTGCGATCATATTCCTGGCATGGACGATGCCTCCATCCTCCGTCCTCAGTTGATAGCACACTTAAACACAAAAAATATTCATTACCTCTTCCAAGCCAGAGACAAATCCAGATTGGGTTTTTTCCCTAACAAGTGGATTTCCAGCGACACACTAGAACTTAATGCAAATCTCACACCTGACTGGAATACTCTCTGCATGGCTTTAGCACACTCGAGTATCCATCTAAATGATTCTGATGATCAACTTCAGTGGTCTAGGGGTGACCATTCAGGACATCTAACAGTATAGAATTCCTACCCAGCCATCACTAACATGCTTTGGCACACTAATATTGGTGGTTGGAGAGAACAACTCTGGTCCTGACACATAACACCCAAGTTAAAATTCTTCACCTGGAATATGATCGCATATACATTGAACACTTGGGACATCCTCCAAAGAAAGGGTTGGTTTGGGCCAAATATTTTCCATTTGTGCCATAATGATGCAGAATTTATGAACCATCTATTTATTAAGTGTCTTTTCTCTAAACAAGTTTGGGATAGAGTTGCATGGGAACTAAATCTTAAAACTAAATGGGGCGAGCCTACTCTCTCAGATTGTTTTGAATATTGGTCCCATAAGGAACACAAACTTATGCATCTCCCATCCCTGGTCTGTTGGTCCATTTGGCTGGACAGAAATAAAAAAATCTTTGAAAATGGGACCCCATCCACAAGCTCTTTTGCTTACAAAAAATTGGATTATATAAAAACTAGAACGATATTCACTCTAGCAAGCCAAGATTGTAGATCACAAAGAGGACACTTAACATAGAGGACATACTAACATGATGGTTTGATGGAGTAAAGAAATCAAATGGCACTTAGAGAGGTGCTGGAGGGTTGATCAGAATCACAAAAAATTCATTCTATAGATGGACCTTCAACTGTGGCCCGGGTACCAACACCAGGGAAAAATTATTGGGTGTCTGGGCTATGCTATACTTGGCCTCCAAACTTCATATTGAAGTCCTCTAGATACTCGGGGATTCCAGAACTATTATTGAGTGGTTGAATAACCAGGGTGACCTACAAGCCATCTCCCTCTTGGCTTGGAAGGACAGATTTAGACTACTTCAACCCACTTTAAAAAAACTCAGCTACAAACACATCTATCGTGAGCACACCAAATCAGCAGACCAACTATCAAAGACAACATTTCAGAAAAAAGAGGGCATTATAACATACAATCTATGGTTAGATGGACATGAGCCCCCCCTATTTTCTAACACTTTTTTAAGATCTGCTCCTCTCATCTCAACAGTCTTTTATGATTTGAGAGTTGGAGCTTTCCTCTGGTCTTTGAAATTTTTGAAGAATACTTGATAGCTATTTTTCTTGGGTCTTATCCTCTTTTTTGGTGTATTTTTCGGACTCATAGTAGCTTACTTTTCCCTTGACTTTTATTTTTATGATCTTTCCCCCTTTGCTGGCCGAGAGACCACTATAGGTGAAAAATTCATATGACAGTTTCCACTACAACTGCGATTGTAAATCTTCTGTCATGAGAACACATTATATATCAATATAATTGAGAAATTTTCCCATTGGAAAAAAGGTTAAGATATTATTGGTAATATAGATTGTAGGTAATATAGTTAGTGTTTTGTGGGTTAAAGTTTTATATAAATATATGCAAAGTAATGAGCATCTCCTCCCACTTAGCATGTAGAGAATCTCGCTTCTCTATATACAATTAACATAAGAACTTGTGATGGTCTAGTACTCAACATTGAATTGTTAATTTCTAAAGGGATTTCTTGAGTGTGTGTACACACATATAAAGTGCTTCAAGGAAAAAATAATACATAATATGACCACAAAGGACATCTGGATCAAAAAATATGCCTCAACATAATTACATTAAATCTATGTGCACATGTTACTAATTGCACCCACTTTATCCAATAATTATGATATCAAATGTGCCTACAAGATAAGTATTGATAACATAATTGTGCAAGGATTTTGTTCCAAGGTCAACATGATTAAGAGGTGGAAACCTATTAGAGGTCATAATTACATGTGTTTAAAGGTCCATGGTTGTGTTATTAGATGACTTTGTTCCTTTCACATTTGTCGAATGTCCAAAGATTCTAATATACACTTCCTTACACAAGGAATAGCAAGGCCCCTATTCATTACATAAATTATGGTATAATCCTTTTAGATGACATAAAACATTGCAAGGTCCTTCCATATCCCAAATTAAGACTTTCTAATTAGGTTATGACATTCTAGTGTATTTTCTTTTCTCAAATTTGAAGAAGAAAGATATTCACATGTTGGATATTTCATTCAAAGGAGCTCCATATAAGGATTAAAAAGTAGATTTTAAGGGGAAACATACTTTGTTCCTAGAAGACCCATGTGAAGAAAAAGGACTAATGGATTTGTTGGTAAATAGGTAAGGAGGTAGACAAAGGTATAAATACTTATATTGAGATACTTTTGAGCTTCTAGATTAGGGGGGGAATATTGGGTAAAACAAAGAGATAATTTTGATCTTTTAGAATAGGGTTGATCACCTCGTTATAATATCTTAATTTTCTTTTATCACACCATAATTTCTCCTTAAATTTAGATGTAATAATATTTTTAATATTATCATTATTTTGCAGAATGACCTCTTCCTTCAATCCTCAATTATTTAGCTGAGACTTGACATCTTTATCCCAACATTGATTAAGCCACAAGTGGTTTTAACTAGAGTTTGAAGAAATCTTATGAGCCCTCTTGTTTTCCATGTTATTTATCTTGTTATTGTACATTAGGAAACTTNGATCAGCTAAAATGTATCTTTCCTTACACTTTTACTCATCTTTCTTCTGGTCTTAAATACCTGGGATATTATTTAAAAGAACATTCCTACAAGCTGACAGACTGGAATTGGCTCAATGCCAAAGTAGAAAAAAATACTGGAGACTGGTGCATGAGGTGGCTCTCCCTAGGAGGCCGGTTTACACTCATCAAAGCTATCCTAGAAGGACAACCAGTGTATTGGATGGCCCTAGTAGCCATCCCTGCTACGATACTTGCAGAACTCCATAGATTGACTTATAATTTCCTTTGGTTGAGAATCTCAGACCACTCCTGACAACACCTATGCAATTGGGAATCTTTGGAAAAACCAAAACAAAAGGGAGGATGGGGGATCCAGAACATCTATCACTTCATCCAAGCACTAGTGGACAACTCCCTCTGGTGCATGCTGACTACTCCTAGTATATGACACTCTGTCATCAAAGATAAGTACCTTCCCCATTCCATAGTTACCAGCTGGTTTCAAACTGAGACTGTCACCACCAGGGTGACATCACTCTTCTGGAGGAATTTAACAAAATCTAAACAATGGATAACCCGCTGGCTTTGTTGGAAACCACGCTCGGGTCACTCCATCACTCTCAACTGCGATCATATTCTTGGCATGGACGATGCCTCCATCCTCCGTCCTCAGTTGATAGCACACTTAAACACAAAAAATATTCAGTACCTCTTCCAAGCCAGAGACAAATCCAGATTGGGTTTTTCCCCTAACAGGTGGATTTCCAGCGACACACTAGAACTTAATGCAAATCTCACACCTGACTGGAATACTCTCTGCATGGATTTAGCACACTCGAGTATCCATCTAAATGATTCTGATGATCAGCTTCAGTGGTCTAGGGGTGACCATTCAGGACATCTAACAATATAGAATTCCTACCCAGCCATCACTAACATGCTTGGCACACTAATATTGGTGGTCGGAGAGAACAACTCTGGTCCTGACACCTAACACCCAAGTTAAAATTCTTCACCTGGAATATGATCGCATATACATTGAACACTTGGGACATCCTCCAAAGAAAGGGTTGGTTTGGGCCAAATATTTTCCATTTGTGCCATAATGATGCAGAATTTATGAACCATCTATTTATTAAGTGTCTTTTCTCTAAACAAGTTTGGGATAGAGTTGCATGGGAACTAAATCTTAAAACTAAATGGGGCGAGCCTACTCTCTCAGATTGTTTTGAATATTGGTCCCATAAGGAACACAAACTTATGCATCTCCCATCCCTGGTCTGTTGGTCCATTTGGCTGGACAGAAATAAAAAAATCTTTGAAAATGGGACCCCATCCACAAGCTCTTTTGCTTACAAAAAATTGGATTATATAAAAACTAGAACGATATTCACTCTAGCAAGCCAAGATTGTAGATCACAAAGAGGACACTTAACATAGAGGACATACTAACATGATGGTTTGATGGAGTAAAGAAATCAAATGGCACTTAGAGAGGTGCTGGAGGGTTGATCAGAATCACAAAAAATTCATTCTATAGATGGACCTTCAACTGTGGCCCGGGTACCAACACCAGGGAAAAATTATTGGGTGTCTGGGCTATGCTATACTTGGCCTCCAAACTTCATATTGAAGTCCTCTAGATACTCGGGGATTCCAGAACTATTATTGAGTGGTTGAATAACCAGGGTGACCTACAAGCCATCTCCCTCTTGGCTTGGAAGGACAGATTTAGACTACTTCAACCCACTTTAAAAAAACTCAGCTACAAACACATCTATCGTGAGCACACCAAATCAGCAGACCAACTATCAAAGACAACATTTCAGAAAAAAGAGGGCATTATAACATACAATCTATGGTTAGATGGACATGAGCCCCCCCTATTTTCTAACACTTTTTTAAGATCTGCTCCTCTCATCTCAACAGTCTTTTATGATTTGAGAGTTGGAGCTTTCCTCTGGTCTTTGAAATTTTTGAAGAATACTTGATAGCTATTTTTCTTGGGTCTTATCCTCTTTTTTGGTGTATTTTTCGGACTCATAGTAGCTTACTTTTCCCTTGACTTTTATTTTTATGATCTTTCCCCCTTTGCTGGCCGAGAGACCACTATAGGTGAAAAATTCATATGACAGTTTCCACTACAACTGCGATTGTAAATCTTCTGTCATGAGAACACATTATATATCAATATAATTGAGAAATTTTCCCATTGGAAAAAAGGTTAAGATATTATTGGTAATATAGATTGTAGGTAATATAGTTAGTGTTTTGTGGGTTAAAGTTTTATATAAATATATGCAAAGTAATGAGCATCTCCTCCCACTTAGCATGTAGAGAATCTCGCTTCTCTATATACAATTAACATAAGAACTTGTGATGGTCTAGTACTCAACATTGAATTGTTAATTTCTAAAGGGATTTCTTGAGTGTGTGTACACACATATAAAGTGCTTCAAGGAAAAAATAATACATAATATGACCACAAAGGACATCTGGATCAAAAAATATGCCTCAACATAATTACATTAAATCTATGTGCACATGTTACTAATTGCACCCACTTTATCCAATAATTATGATATCAAATGTGCCTACAAGATAAGTATTGATAACATAATTGTGCAAGGATTTTGTTCCAAGGTCAACATGATTAAGAGGTGGAAACCTATTAGAGGTCATAATTACATGTGTTTAAAGGTCCATGGTTGTGTTATTAGATGACTTTGTTCCTTTCACATTTGTCGAATGTCCAAAGATTCTAATATACACTTCCTTACACAAGGAATAGCAAGGCCCCTATTCATTACATAAATTATGGTATAATCCTTTTAGATGACATAAAACATTGCAAGGTCCTTCCATATCCCAAATTAAGACTTTCTAATTAGGTTATGACATTCTAGTGTATTTTCTTTTCTCAAATTTGAAGAAGAAAGATATTCACATGTTGGATATTTCATTCAAAGGAGCTCCATATAAGGATTAAAAAGTAGATTTTAAGGGGAAACATACTTTGTTCCTAGAAGACCCATGTGAAGAAAAAGGACTAATGGATTTGTTGGTAAATAGGTAAGGAGGTAGACAAAGGTATAAATACTTATATTGAGATACTTTTGAGCTTCTAGATTAGGGGGGGAATATTGGGTAAAACAAAGAGATAATTTTGATCTTTTAGAATAGGGTTGATCACCTCGTTATAATATCTTAATTTTCTTTTATCACACCATAATTTCTCCTTAAATTTAGATGTAATAATATTTTTAATATTATCATTATTTTGCAGAATGACCTCTTCCTTCAATCCTCAATTATTTAGCTGAGACTTGACATCTTTATCCCAACATTGATTAAGCCACAAGTGGTTTTAACTAGAGTTTGAAGAAATCTTATGAGCCCTCTTGTTTTCCATGTTATTTATCTTGTTATTGTACATTAGGAAACTTTTCATAGCCATGCTCTCAATGGGGGGAAGAATCACTTCTATGAGAATGACACAATAGGGTGTATTGCCTTTAATTTTGAGATTATAAGTTATAAAACAGTTTTGGATTTGCTCTATCTTTCTCCAATATTCTCTAGATATGTTGCAGCCCTAAACTTCAGAACCATATAAGATAACAATAGTAATGAGAGTCTCGAACAAGAGTTTCTTCTTATCTCATAGCCAAATGTCCACTAATTTACAACTATTTTCACGTCCATAAAAAGATTTCCACCCTCCATTTATCATTTTCTCAATGTGATAGTTATAATAAAGCTTATGATGAAGATCGATTTTGAGATATTTGTATGAATTCACTTCCTCCAAGTTGTTGTTGTCATACATGAAATTAGCACTAGTGATATTAACTATGAATTTAATTATCTTAACCTTCATTTTGTTAGTGTTTACAGTTATACTCGTACTAGAGCATAAATCCTTAATAATGTTTAGTTGCTTGTTGAGATCATAAGGACTCCTCGTCATAAGAACAATATCATCAGCATAAATAAGAAGGATGGCGACTATACCAACTAGAGTTGGGCCAACACAACCCACTTCTTCCAAAGAAGCCTCTAACTTGTCAATGTACATGCCAAAAAACGTAGGGGACAAGGGGAAACCTTTCTTAACTCCTATATTACAATTAGTTTCTTCCAACTAGCCCTCAATGTTCCTAAACATGGAAATAAGGTTCTAGTACAACCTTATCACAACAACGCTCAACTTGAAAGGAAATTTTAGCTCTTATAATATATTCCAAGGTTATACCTAGACATCGTTGATGATTGCAGCTATGTGAGACATTCTCCAACTTACAAACATGTGAGATGCGAATCATTGCAGCTATTTGAGTCTTTCTCCATCTTACAAACTTGAGAGAAAGCCTCTAATAAGGGTACATGGTTCCTATTTGAGACAGAGTTGGAATGTAGAGATGACCTCCTCCATTCAGAGATTTGAGAAGAACTCCAGATGATTCTCTAGTGGGAAAAGGCGATCTGTTGAGTTAGACGTGCTTATGGCTGAGCATAAGGTGAACGTGTGAAATCTGAAAGTGTTGGGTGCATTGTCATGAGAACAGAAATGAAGATGGTGTATTAGCCTCCTCTGAGAAACAGAGTTGATGAGAAAATCTAGATGATTCTCTTGTGTGAGAAATATGGAAAGAATATTTGTTGAGTGGACATGTCTGTGGATGAACATATGTGAACGTGTGAAGAACTGATNTAACACCCAAGTTAAAATTCTTCACCTGGAATATGATCGCATATACATTGAACACTTGGGACATCCTCCAAAGAAAGGGTTGGTTTGGGCCAAATATTTTCCATTTGTGCCATAATGATGCAGAATTTATGAACCATCTATTTATTAAGTGTCTTTTCTCTAAACAAGTTTGGGATAGAGTTGCATGGGAACTAAATCTTAAAACTAAATGGGGCGAGCCTACTCTCTCAGATTGTTTTGAATATTGGTCCCATAAGGAACACAAACTTATGCATCTCCCATCCCTGGTCTGTTGGTCCATTTGGCTGGACAGAAATAAAAAAATCTTTGAAAATGGGACCCCATCCACAAGCTCTTTTGCTTACAAAAAATTGGATTATATAAAAACTAGAACGATATTCACTCTAGCAAGCCAAGATTGTAGATCACAAAGAGGACACTTAACATAGAGGACATACTAACATGATGGTTTGATGGAGTAAAGAAATCAAATGGCACTTAGAGAGGTGCTGGAGGGTTGATCAGAATCACAAAAAATTCATTCTATAGATGGACCTTCAACTGTGGCCCGGGTACCAACACCAGGGAAAAATTATTGGGTGTCTGGGCTATGCTATACTTGGCCTCCAAACTTCATATTGAAGTCCTCTAGATACTCGGGGATTCCAGAACTATTATTGAGTGGTTGAATAACCAGGGTGACCTACAAGCCATCTCCCTCTTGGCTTGGAAGGACAGATTTAGACTACTTCAACCCACTTTAAAAAAACTCAGCTACAAACACATCTATCGTGAGCACACCAAATCAGCAGACCAACTATCAAAGACAACATTTCAGAAAAAAGAGGGCATTATAACATACAATCTATGGTTAGATGGACATGAGCCCCCCCTATTTTCTAACACTTTTTTAAGATCTGCTCCTCTCATCTCAACAGTCTTTTATGATTTGAGAGTTGGAGCTTTCCTCTGGTCTTTGAAATTTTTGAAGAATACTTGATAGCTATTTTTCTTGGGTCTTATCCTCTTTTTTGGTGTATTTTTCGGACTCATAGTAGCTTACTTTTCCCTTGACTTTTATTTTTATGATCTTTCCCCCTTTGCTGGCCGAGAGACCACTATAGGTGAAAAATTCATATGACAGTTTCCACTACAACTGCGATTGTAAATCTTCTGTCATGAGAACACATTATATATCAATATAATTGAGAAATTTTCCCATTGGAAAAAAGGTTAAGATATTATTGGTAATATAGATTGTAGGTAATATAGTTAGTGTTTTGTGGGTTAAAGTTTTATATAAATATATGCAAAGTAATGAGCATCTCCTCCCACTTAGCATGTAGAGAATCTCGCTTCTCTATATACAATTAACATAAGAACTTGTGATGGTCTAGTACTCAACATTGAATTGTTAATTTCTAAAGGGATTTCTTGAGTGTGTGTACACACATATAAAGTGCTTCAAGGAAAAAATAATACATAATATGACCACAAAGGACATCTGGATCAAAAAATATGCCTCAACATAATTACATTAAATCTATGTGCACATGTTACTAATTGCACCCACTTTATCCAATAATTATGATATCAAATGTGCCTACAAGATAAGTATTGATAACATAATTGTGCAAGGATTTTGTTCCAAGGTCAACATGATTAAGAGGTGGAAACCTATTAGAGGTCATAATTACATGTGTTTAAAGGTCCATGGTTGTGTTATTAGATGACTTTGTTCCTTTCACATTTGTCGAATGTCCAAAGATTCTAATATACACTTCCTTACACAAGGAATAGCAAGGCCCCTATTCATTACATAAATTATGGTATAATCCTTTTAGATGACATAAAACATTGCAAGGTCCTTCCATATCCCAAATTAAGACTTTCTAATTAGGTTATGACATTCTAGTGTATTTTCTTTTCTCAAATTTGAAGAAGAAAGATATTCACATGTTGGATATTTCATTCAAAGGAGCTCCATATAAGGATTAAAAAGTAGATTTTAAGGGGAAACATACTTTGTTCCTAGAAGACCCATGTGAAGAAAAAGGACTAATGGATTTGTTGGTAAATAGGTAAGGAGGTAGACAAAGGTATAAATACTTATATTGAGATACTTTTGAGCTTCTAGATTAGGGGGGGAATATTGGGTAAAACAAAGAGATAATTTTGATCTTTTAGAATAGGGTTGATCACCTCGTTATAATATCTTAATTTTCTTTTATCACACCATAATTTCTCCTTAAATTTAGATGTAATAATATTTTTAATATTATCATTATTTTGCAGAATGACCTCTTCCTTCAATCCTCAATTATTTAGCTGAGACTTGACATCTTTATCCCAACATTGATTAAGCCACAAGTGGTTTTAACTAGAGTTTGAAGAAATCTTATGAGCCCTCTTGTTTTCCATGTTATTTATCTTGTTATTGTACATTAGGAAACTTGTCATAGCCATGCTCTCAATGGGGGGAAGAATCACTTCTATGAGGATGACACAATAGGGTGTATTGCCTTTAATTTTGAGATTATAAGTTATAAAACAGTTTTGGATTTGCTCTATCTTTCTCCAATATTCTCTAGAGATGTTGCAGCCCTAAAATTCACAACCATATAAGATAACAATAGTAATGAGAGTCTTGAACAAGAGTTTCTTCTTATCTCATAGCCAAAGGTCCACTAATTTACAACTGTTTTCACGTCCATAAAAAGATTTCCACCCTCCATTTATCATTTTCTCAATGTGATAGTTATAATAAATCTTATGATGAAGATCGATTTTGAGATATTTGTATGAATTCACTTCCTCCAAGTTGTTGTTGTCATACATGAAATTAGCACTAGTGATCTTAACTATGAATTTAATTATCTTAACCTTCATTTTGTTAGTGTTTACAGTTATACTCGTACTAGAGCATAAATCCTTAATAATGTTTAGTTGCTTGTCGAGATCATAAGGACTCCTCTTCATAAGAACAATATCATCAGCATAAATAAGAAGGATGACGACTATACCAACTAGAGTTGGGCCAACACAACCCACTTCTTCCAAAGAAACCTCTAACTTGTCAATGTACATGCCAAAAAAAGTAGGGGACAAGGGGAAACCTTCCTTAACTCCTATATTACAATTAGTTTCTTCCAACTAGCCCTTAATGTTCCTAAACATGGAAATAAGGTTCTTGTACAACCTTATCACAACAACACTCAACTTGAAAGGAAATTTTAGCTCTTATAATATATTCCAAGGTTATACCTAGACATTGTTGATGATTGCAGCTATGTGAGACATTCTCCAACTTACAAACATGTGAGATGCGAATCATTGCAGCTATTTGAGTCTTTCTCCAGCTTACAAACTTGAGAGAAAGCCCTTAATAAGGGTACGTGGTTCCTATTTGAGACAGAGTTGGAATGTAGAGATGACCTTCTCCATTCAGAGATTTGAGAAGAACTCCAGATGATTCTCCAGTGGGAAAAGGCGATCTGCTGAGTTAGACGTGCTTATGGCTGAGCATAAGGTGAACGTGTGAAATCCCAAAGTTTTGGGTGCATCGTCATGAGAACAGAAATGAAGATGGTGTATTAGCCTCCTCTGAGAAACAGAGTTGATGAGAAACTCTAGATGATTCTCTTGTGTGAGAAAGATGGAAAGAATATTTGTTGAGTGGACATGTCTGTGGATGAACATATGTGAACGTGTGAAGAACTGATTCTTCTGTGTAATGCAGTGAGCTAGAGATATGGACATCCCTATGGATGTACCCCTAGTGAATGAGCATTAGTGGGTGTATAAGATCCCTTGCTATATTTTTCAATATTCAAACCTTCTTATAACCCTAATTGTAATGTAAAGGGTACAGGTCGACCCCACCTTAATGTGATTAATAATTAATGTAAAAGATAATTAATATAAAAGATAATTAATATGAAAATTATTAATTATATTTTGAGTTATTGAGGTTGGCCCTATTGTGCCAATAAACACATAATTTGATGTGACAAGTCTTATATAAATAAAGGTGAATTCCCATTGAGGAAACACACTTGTCATTGTGTCATCTCATGATTTCAGAAGTTGTGGTATGAAATTGTGAGAATTGCAACACCCTCTTGTGTGCTAGTTTTGGTGATGGTGTGGGAGGTCTTTCTCTTGAGGAATATAGCAAAAAATTGGCTGGGTTTTCTTCCCTTGTTGAGAAGGGTTTCCCAGGATACTTCTTGTGTACTTGTGCATGGATCGTCTTCTTGTGATCTTGGTTGTTGTAGTAGTTATGGTTCAAGTAATTGTTGAAACACAAAATTTAAAAGGAAAACATGAGCCATAGCTCACTGAAAAACTAACATGGTATCAGAGAAGGTCCTGAAGAAGACCCATTGCACATTGATAAAGGAAGGTCATGAAATACTAAGGCTGCTAGTAGAGAAGGGCTGGATTTTTCTCAGCAGAGGAGGGTTGGATTTTTCTCCTTAAAATATGTGGTATAATTGAGGCTGAACCTCTCCCTTCTGTGGTAAAATATAGGGCCGGACCTCTACCTAAATTCTCAGCTGGCCGTACGCTTTCTCTTAAAGGAAAACACATCATAGAGAATCCCTCTAGGGATTACACCAAAGAGACCTACAGCAAACTCAAACTCTAAGACTGTCGCAACCCAGAAGGAGCCCTAAATCAACTAGAACTTGAGGTCAGACCTCTCTTCTGTGGAATTTTTTTAAGGTGGTTACCACATGAGGAGATTTCTCTAGGGCTGTTGCAGACCAAAAAACAGACTTAAACCCTCTAGAAATTCCGCATCTAGAAGGAGACCGAACAATAGACTTGACAACAAATTTCAGACCACATTTTGAAGGAAAAGACAATTCTATCTTTTGGGAAAATGTGGGAAGCATTAAATCTACCTGCTGTGGATGTGATTAATACAGAGAGAGGATTACATTATTATCCAAAGATCTAAACATGAATTCTTGACACTAGTACCTCAGTACAACAAAATTTGAAATCGAGGGAATTCAATTTCGCCAATTTATATCGTTTTTAGTGGGGTTTAGATTCCAGTTTGAACCTTCTTCTTCGTGCATGTTGATATGCATCTAGACATGGTTGAGGAAAATTTGTCTACTTTAGTGATCATACAACCTGTTCCATTGTGAGAGAAGAGTAAAGTAAATAAAAATTTGAAGGACAATGGGGAAAGGTGTTGATCTGTGCTAGATAAAAATAAATTAAATGGTATTGTGAAGCATGGTTGGGAAAGTAGATTTGACAGGTGGGTGCACATTCCAAGAATGAAAAGCCAAAGAATGATATTGTTTGGATTTGTCTGTTTGTGACACACATAACTTTCAACAACATAATACATATCAAGGTTTTGTTTCTGAAGTCCATTACTTCCATCTACCCTTTTTCTAAGCACACATGGAGCAATATAAGGTCATTAAACAATTGGGGGATGGTACCAATGGAAGTGTTTGGAAGGCTATTAATAGACAGACCAATGAAATATTTGCTATTAATAAAATGAAGAGGAAATCTTATTCTTGGAATGAATGTATGAATCCTTCTGAATAAGCTTTGTTGTAGTAGTTGGGTACCCTAAAATGCACTGATTCTGTGCAAATAAAGTTAGGTTGGAGAAAGGTAGCTGACTGTTGCACTTAACAAGATCTCAACAACCCACAACATGGGAAAATTCCATTTGTGCCATCATCTCTTTACTAGAGGCTGATGCAATAGTAAAGGTTGATGCAGACTTCGTCAGAAACTTGTGTGGTATAGGTGGCTACAAGGCAGACAAGCAAAGAACGTTATTGACCATCATGAATTTGAAAAAACAAGAAGAACCTCCTTCGGTGTACACCCTCAGGTATGCACTTATATATATATATATATATATATATATATATATATATATATATATATATTATATTATATTATTTGCATCATTAGTGCAAATCATGGACCCAAAGAAGTCTCAGTGCATTCAGAAGAACAATACATTGGAAGTAAAAACTTCAGGTTTGATTGTTTGATTGTCTTGCTACATTACAAGTAGGTTTTGTAGCTACGACAATAATCCTTAAATTATTTTGATTCTAGAGATGTACTTGTGAATCTCCTCTAGGAGATATTCTTGTCTTGTTTCCTTTCGTTTGTTTCCTTGTTCCAGGCAGGTTAACAACAAAGGAAGATGTTTTTCCTT
>JZKD02S0014350.1:0-10388 GCA_000966675.3 Picea glauca
CAAACTCAATAAATAAAATAAACAAAATTCCATGTGTAGAAGTTATAGGGATCTGAATCCCCATCAATGATGTAATTATTGTAACATGCAATCAACCATTTTATAAAACTAATGTCAAATTAAGCAATACATTTACATTAGTTCCATTGAAAATCCAAAAATACAATTACTTAATCATCATTTTCTTACATCCTAATGGGAGATATAAAGGTACACCCAATGCAAGGCATTTTTTGACGAGTCATCAATGGTCTACGCAAGTTATAGTTTATTAACAAGTCGCCACAAGGAGATAAACTATGTAGTGCATGCACAACAACGAATTTGAATGAATTTCTTTTTATAAATAACTCTTTGTCATTGGAGTGTTCCTCGAAGGAATAATTTGCGCTAAATAATGAGGCCCTGCAACTTTTTATGAACCCTGCAATATTTCCATGAGTTCGTGGATGACCATCGATATATAAAAGGTTTTTCATGTTAATGTTTCCATAAGCATAACCATTCATGCACATACTATGGAAATGCTATGTTTGTATTTGAAAATATTCAAGTAATCAAACCAACTACAAATAAGATGACTAAATGGAATAAGTGCCATTGATTTTTGGGGAGGAACAAATACATGTAAAAGAATACACAACCCAAGATTTGCAACATCTATTCTAGACTTGGAAATCATATGACTATTACCACAAAATGAAAATTAGGTTCCAACATCGGGCACAGGCATGGGAAACAACCAAGTGCCATACAAATCTTAGATGTAACTGGTTTGGTATTTACTTTGTAGATGGATAGGAAGAGGGAAGTCATCGCTACATTCCAACAATTGAACAAACTTTGGTGTGTACTTGGACATTTTTTCTCTGAGCTCATACAAATTTTTTGATCTTAGTAGTGGTGCTTTGAGTAGTATTGATATCATAATTTGGATCACTATAAGAACTCTCGATTGACTCAAAAAAATAAGATGGGTTGGTCAATTTATGAGGAAATGTACTTGATCTATCTTCCAACTTTTCAAAAAAGTAGCATATCAAAGTAATCCTACGTGTCTTTTCTATATCACCTATTAGATTATTGACCACAGTGGGAGGTATTAGACCATTAACTTTGGGTAGTCAACTATTAATATAATGACACCAATGTGACATTTTGAGGGTTCTTCTTCAAATCTTTACATTTTGAACAACCACATCTAACTGGCATGTCATAGAATAGATCCAATTCACAATGTAATACCAATGATCGAGGTTGCAGGTTATTAGAGGATGGCATGTTACAGTTGGCAGGATAAAGAAGTTTTCCACTTTCATCAAACATTTTACTACAATATCTTTCTCTTGGTAAGTTCTTATGACATTTTTGCACTGGTGGAATATCTTGTTCATCTGAACTAGATCCCAATTCATGATCCTACAAAATTTAATGAACAATTATTCAAATGTGCGTGCATAAATGACATAAATTCAATCAAATAAATGAACTATAAATAAAATCTATACTTAGTTCAATTTGTGTGGGATAAGTTGACAAACTTGCAATGATATGGAATGATATGGAATCTAAACTATTGGTCATTTGATATTATAACCTTATTTTCCATGCATTTGAGCCAAAACCATTGTCAAGACATGCATGAATCTGATATTAAAATTTATCGGTGTGCTTATGAATTTTATAATGCACCTGTGAGTATATATATGCAGAACACACTAATGCAACAAAATATGCAATGTCCCAAATTTTCACCTATGTTACAACCCTTCCAAACCAAAATTTCTATAAATTTTAATAGCAGAGGTTTGCATTTCTATTTTCCCAATAAAATTGGTATCGGTATATTTTTTATTAAATACACATCGGGGTGCACTATTCCATGAGGCGCACCAATTTTACGACAAACTTAATTTTAAAAATATATAGTTTAATAAGTGTTTTTACATACTAATTGCAAAAACATAGTGAAAAAAGAGATGGAACTTCATTTTTCAAAACTTATTTGTTTATAAATGAAAACACTATTCATTAGTTCATTTTTTTGGTAGAATTTAGAGGCAATATTTGTGGAAGAGAGATTTACCATGAAAGACTTTGGAGTGGCTAAATTTTTTTGAAGAGACAAAATTCGAAGGGCTCCATAGGGCAGATACAAATTTGCAGATAAGAAATTTCAAGTATGTGATTTCATTCTACTGATCATTTCAATCTTTCCCTATTTGATTCAAACTATTTTCAATGCATGTTAAAAAAATAAGGGTTTCATAGTTACCTTCGATATTGGAAGTCATAGTTTTCTTGTTGTTTTTTCTTGTTCTCCTCTTTTTTAAAGAAATAGTTTTTATAGGGTTTATTTTTAATAAGCAATAGATTTTTATAAGGTTTATTTTTATAAACAATATTTTTTTTTAGGGTTTATTTTTTTAAGAAATATATTTTTATTTGGTTTATTTAGATGCATATGGGGAATTTAGTATCCACTTCATTGGTACCACTCATTGCATAGGATCCAAAACCTTATCAATTATGTCATTGTCAGTGATTTAAAAAAAAAAATCCATGGTAGACGGTGCGCATTGTACAAAAAATACACCCCATTGCGTCCTTTACAAGAAAATCGCCCCGGTGGTCACTGTATAGAGAAGTGGACCAGGGTGCATATATATGTGTAAAGAAATGAGTGGTAAAAAAGATAAATATTATTCATTTCATATCATATGTGTACGGGCTAGGGGTGTGCATTGAAACCTAGTACATACCAGTGAAAATATATTCTTGATGTCCCAGTGTGTTTTGTTTAATGAAGTGCATCAAAATAATAGATTGGATACAAATTTTGTAATTTCTATTTCTATTGATTCTTTTTTTTTTTTATATACAATATGGTTGACATAAGTTCAAATAAAACATCTTATTGCAACGAGCACAATGGTAGATCATCCCAAGAAGAGAGGCGAGAAAGTTCTTTACGTTTAATTAAAAAGTTAATATATAATTTGGAATATTTGCAAGTTTAAATAAATTATGTGTATTGGTTAATATGTGTCATGCAAAGAAAAAACTTGATAAAATTGTTCACAATTTGAGTGTGAAAAATAATAAAATCTTCATGGAAATGTTTTAAAGAGAGGTAACGGGTGGATGAAAAGGTAATCAACATTAAGTTTTTCTTTGACTTTTACTAAAAATGAATTTCTTAACATTAATTGCTAACAAGTTTTAAACACTTGATTTCACTTTTTTTAATGTTATGTAGTGATCGATAGCGAGGGAATGGAATCTCTTCATAAGAGGAAAAAATTTGTTAAGGATGTAAATGATATGATGACTTGGTCATCAATTCATCTGGAGTGGTGCTTAAATATAACGAGAGGGTAAAAATGTTTTATAGAACTTTGAGGGATATAGTGGAAAGAACAATTAGATGTCATTTCCACTTACAATACATAAGTCAATCTAGTGATTCCAAGAATCAGGTTATACATTTAGTACAACAAGTGTTTATGGAGCCATGGTCAATGAGACCAGCGAGACTTGCAATAGAAAAACCTTACAATAATAAAAAAGAATCATATAAAAGGTATTACTACTAAACATGTTTTTTCTATAATATGTTCCAATATTTTCCAAATTAATTTTTTTTTCTATATTTACTTTCAATGCCATTTAAGAAAACATTGTTGTTCTTTTTCCATTTTTCAAGAAGATTATGAAAATTCCAAGAAACAAATGAGGGGAAATCCAATACATGTCAGTAGGGATGTACAAAAGAGTGTAGAAGGAGATGGTAAAATAAATGAATACAATTTCATCACAAGAGTATGCATCCCAAAAACAATGTACATCATAGGTATGTAATCATTTATTTTCTCTTTTATGTACATCGAATTTATTTATCTCATTAAATATCAATTTTCAATTTTTTTGTTGCAGAAAAGAAAACAAAATGGAACATGTTAACACATAGGATGTACAGAGTCAAGGTCTATGAAGATGATACAAAACACATGTACAAAGAATATTAAAGTGTACAGATTCAAGATCTATGAATATAATACAAAACACATGTAGAAAAAATGTTGAAGTCACATCTGACCGTTTGGGAGTCATTTCATATGTCAAATGAACTCGTTGCAAACTCTCCTAAAAGTTCGCAGCAATTCAAAAAATAGATCATGTGCCAAATCTTTCATGATTATGATTTTGCAAATGTGTATGATGATGGATTCTATTTTTCATCTCTATATCCTCATCAATCATCTTCAAAGGGTCAGTTTCAAAAGGAGGATTTATCATTTTTACCTTCACTTCCATTTGCAAAGAGTGCGCTATAGACTGGTTCAATTTGTTGCAAACTGTAAGTGGGTTGCAAACTGCTTGTTGATGCAAACTCTTGGCACTGTGAACTGTTCTGTAGTGGTTGATGGTGGATTAAAAGGAACCTGGACATGTTGGCTTGTGTTTCCTCTAGGATATGAATATGAAGCATCATTTATGCATCAATATACTCATTTTTTTCTATGGTGTCTTATATATTCAGGCTTATAATCCTAAGGAGTATTTTTGTCTTATGTTGCTATAGTTATGCCTATATGTTATTTTTGCAAATCAATTTCATGATTTAGAGGTTGTATAAGGAATTAACAAAGGTTTTAAGGCTTCCTGCACATTTTTGGCATCAATTGACATCTACAGAAAAGTTCATAGCACATCCTTTTGAAGGCGCTGCGAACTGCTAAAATTGAAATAGTTTGTAGCGCACTTGCTACGAACTTGACAGTTAGTTGGAATTCCAGTTGTAGGAGGGATACTACATGTCAAAATAGGTTCGAGTAACTCCTCAGAGATCAGTTAGACATCAAGAGACACTTATGCCTAATATCTAGCTCCATTAAATCTTCATGCAATGAGTTGGATGTAGTTGTATTTATTACTACCAACAACCTCCTGAAATCTAGTAGTTTTTTAGATTTTGGTTTATTTTTCTGCTGCCACGCCCCTCTGAGGCACAAAATCCAATGTAGGAGTTAGGTGGTGAATCATAGAGATAATTTTAATGCTATTTTCTATTTAATATGTAATCTAATTCCATAAAAAGGTCGAGTGGTTGTATATTGAGACTTATATCTTTTGCTTTTAACCGTAAAATTTTCCAGAATGTATGTAATCAGAGTTAAGACTCTTGGATAGTTGAAGATTAATTTCTTCTCCTATTGTCATATCATATGTTTTAGTATTTCTTTGATGTTATCTATTGATGAAGGATTCATCTCTAGTACTTGTTCATGAATGTAGTGAATGATTTATTGTTTATTTACTGATGCAAGTGTTGTAAAAGTACATTTTCTTATTGATTAGGAGGTTCCTTCTAGATAAGATTTCTATTGTATATGTCTCAGAAGTATATGATGTAACCTAGTGCATATACTTCATATTTTTCTACTCAGTCTTTGATATTTCCATTGATGTTCTAAATACTAGCATGAGATTATTCAAGCCTTGCTTCCTCGTGTATATTTTGTGAAAATTTTGTGTTGATGTTTTAAGATGAGTTTCTCATCCATTAGTTACACTTGAACTAAAATATTATGCTTACAAACCTAGAATTTTTTTATATGTATTAGGATTACACCTATAACATTCTAGGTGTGAATTTTAATGTTAGCATGTTTGGCATCGTTGTCGGGGATGAAGTTGAAAATTTTCCCTGGGAGGAATGACAAGCTTAGATCCAGTATTTGATGGTGAACAAATGTTGTTGACATAGTACATACTGCATCATTCACCTGACAACTCCATGAAAGACAAATCTAGTGGTAACACCATAATTTAAAAATGTTGAAGGCATTTGTTGTTGTTTTGACTCGGAGGTTTGCACCTCTTAACTTTTCTGCAATTCCTGGTTTCCCACACCCAGTACCTCATGTCAGAATGGGGATATTTTCTGCCTATATTTAGAGAAAGAAAGGAGAATAATCCTACATAGAATCTCATTCAGTTTCATTAATGCATGGATCAACTGAATCTATATCACGAGGATGTATTGATGAAAATGTTCATGCATTCATTAGATGGTGATGCACATCAATGGTTCACTACCTCATTCTAGAATTTCATCATTAAGGGAATTTCATTGAGCATTTAAGGAGCACTATAAAAGGTATTTTCAGCTGAATTTCTATTTGAGAATTTTTGTGATTTTGAAAAGAATATTTAGCATATAGTATGTATTTGTTTAGATTGTAAGGCTGAAATAAATGTTTTTGTTGAATAAATCAAGGAAAAATCATATCATTCCTTTCCTAGTTTTCCAATGTTGAAAGAAGATTTTTTTTACTCTTCTTCTGATGAAAAAATTGGTAGCAATTGTAACATCCCGTTCTGGCGCACTTACAAAACTTATTCTTTGAGGACACTTGCTCGCAAGTGATCTGGATTTTTATGATGATAAAACATTGAACCTTCATTATGATGCGTTAAGATAGATGACATGATGTTTTTACTACTTTGATGTAGACAGGTGCTGCTGACTCGGTTTCATTGAGTGTGCAGGGTTTCGGACCTGGAGGATGCAGAGGCATTGGTGGAACCCCCTTGGACTCCAGATTGAGTCAGGGAGTGTGTTATTTGGGTTGATTCATTTATGGTGATATTTCTTGTTTTTATGATATGATATTGATTTTATGATATGTTGTTGATGTTCTGACATGATGGTTGATGATGCAGGCTGACAATAGCATGCCGACAAGACTCACATATGGAGTAAAGGGGACACAAATGATTTCTAGAGAGGTTGAGGGAGAGGTGTGGATAGCAGCCCTACCATATCCTACTACCACTCCCGTCGTGGCTCGAACGGTAGGTTAACAATTACCTAGTTCAAGAGGATCCACGATGCCGTGAGGGAAGACTGCGACAGTCGCTCACGATGATTCTAAGGGGCACGCAATAAGGTGGGAGCCTTATTCCTTAGAGCCCTTATTATCCCACAAGTTCACCTAGCGGAGTGCTGACTCCAGGGGTTATACATGTATACCAATCAGTCAAGTCAGTGAGTGGCACCCTTGGAGCACGTGGTGCATCCTGAAGGGCACGTCACGCAAAGAAACACAAGTTGGCAAGTGGCACCCTTGCAGCACGTAGTGCGTCTTGAAGGGCACGTCGCATTGATGATGATATTGAGACCAACCTAGATGACCCTAAGACTGTAACGCCTTAAGAGATTCTTAAAATGACTCCCCTAATAAAATGTCGCCCAGTTAAATCTAAACAAAAATTTAAAACATCTCTAAGATAAAATCTTGATAAGCCCTAAGAGAAGATCCTACAAAAATAAACATAAGGGCGTAAACTAAAACCCTCCTAAGTGTTAGTTAAAGTCTTCTTAAATAATGGGGGGTAAACTAATGAGGGAGATAAATTAATTGAAACCCATGGTTTCTAAATTTTAAAGAAGAATTAAAATTATTAAAGTGTGGGAGTATAAAACTTAGTATTTTAGAAATATAATGCAAAGGTTAATAAGCGTATTTATCTTTTTTGGTTTTAGATAAAAAAAAAGGAAAGGAACAAATAATAGAAGTAAGGAAACTTGAAATAAAGGAAACTTAATAATGGAAAGTGGGGGACATAGGGTAAAAAGAAAAAAGGAATCACCCATTAAGGAGTTACTAAAAATGAGCAACTTCATTTTAGGAAAGTTATTAAAAGCATGAGAGGGGATCTAGGAACCCTAGGAGTAATTCTAGGAGCGACCATAGGGGGGGTGAGGGAAACGAGTCTTTTATTTAAATTAAAGAAAATAATTTTGGAGAAACGTGGGGGATGAGTGACACTTGGATGGCAAAGAATTTTTAGAGGATTGTCATTAAAAATTAAATTAATAATGATTTAGGGAAAGTAGGTGGGTCTCAAATTTCTATAAAAGAAGGGGAAAAGGAGGAAGAAGGGGATGGAATGGTTAGCGTAATGTTACACTACCAGATTGTGGCTTGACGGATTGCTTGTGAGTAGTTGGGTTTTTCTCAGCTGTATTGGAGTGGTAGCTCCGCCTTGGAGGCAAGCTGAGAAGCTAGTCTTATCTTTGGATCTTGTGTGGCCCCTTTGCGGCTTGGGGGGATAAGGGGGAAGCAGAGTACCCCTAGCGATTGGCTGGGAGGTACCGGTGAGGTCTCTACGGTTGGTGAGCGAGAGCGGCACAGAGTACGGGAAGCAGCACGGAGTGCGGGACGTCATTTGAGGCAAGCAAAAGGCAATGGTATGATTTTTACTTCTGGTAGATTAGAATGCGTTTGGATGTATGGTTAGATCAGCATGTGTGTGGGTAATTCTTAACTCCGATCTGTGTTGGATTTTATTTACAGTTGATTGTCTCGCTCCCTGGTGTGTGATAACCTTGATCTCACATAATTGTGAGGTTCCTTGTTGTACATTCGATCATCGGACAAGTCCTTCTCTGCATTTCGTCCCTGCACCGTCTTAAAGGATGATTTATGCCTTATGCCTTCGCCCTTGTTTTTACCTAGATTTGGGTCAGCGTTCAGGCTGGGATTTTTCTGATCTTTGGCTAAGATTGTATAGGTCTGCATTACTCATTATGGCAGTGTTACCTGGAGGTTGTAATTCGAATCTAAAGTGCTCCGGTGTAGTTTTTACAGTTAGCCGTTGTTGGCTACTGATATAGTCAACATGTATACTTGCATAAACATGGGGGCACTGGGAGGGCGTATGGGTAACCATTGTGAATGTTTTACCTCTATTATGATAGGAAACCTCTGTTTCGTTGGCAAATGGAATGTTTTTTTTGTTTTTTTTATTGACCCAAAAGGATCTGATCCATTCTATCAATTCGAATGCTATTTGTTTTGTTTATTGATCAAGAGGGTGTTAGAATCATTTTGCATTTCATTTTTCAGTACTGTTGCAAATTCACTGAGGGAGATGTTGATCCGTCCCTATAAAAATGTTTGGCATTTCATTTTTCATCAATGCTTTCCTGTACAATTGTTTAGCTCTACATTTTTTTTATTGTTGCTGCAATTTCACTGAGGGAATGGGGTTTCGTTCTTGTAAAATCGTTTGACGGTTTGATTTTCCTTATTGCGTTCCTGTAAAAATGTTTGACAGCTCGTTTTTCATTATTGCATCCCTGTAAAATCGTTGGGAATTTCGTTTTTCATCGTTGCCAAATTTTCGCTGAGTGTAATGATATTTTGTCCCTGTTTTCAAATCTTATTTTCTGAAAAAGTCTGTTCTCCTTTTCCAAATCTTGACAGTCTTATTCTCCTTTTAAAAGGAAAAGAAGAATGGGTTTGCTACCTTACCTTTTACCATCCTTACCCCGCGTTAAATTCTGGACTGAGAGATCCCTGACCTTACCACTGGTGGTCGCGTGTCCCTATTCACCTGCCACGCACGTCACTTTGAGCTGGACAGCAGTGCATTCTGGAGGTGCACCTGCATACCTGCTGGTAGTTTTTCATGGTTATTCCTTGCATAGGTAGTGGTCTGTGTTTTAATTAAACATAGTTTAGTGATATCCCATCTCTGAATGCACGGTGTGCTATTTTCTCTGCAGCATTAATTAATTAATTAGGTTGTAGTTATAGGGTTACCTTCTGGCACTTATTGTTACAGTTTATGTATATCGCATGCTCAGGTTGTGTAAGGACCGATTATTAATGATAGAACCCTTATGTGCTGGTTAATAAATTGTTCTTTTCTTTTCCTCCACATTGACAGTGTTAAATCATAACAATGTATTTTTTTAATGTAATTTTTATTGTCATTCAAATGGCTGGGTTATTGCAAAACGCATGTAAGATATGGGTGCCAACTGTACTGTTTGATTTGGTATGGTAATTGATGTTAATTCTATATATTGACCTTTTTATGGGTATTTATAAGTATTGTCATTTAATATTATTTGACATTTTCAAATCTTGTCCTTTGTCATTTTAGAGATTGTATTATTATATATCGCCATTTCTAAATATGATGTTATTTGTAATTTTCAACTATGATGTTACTTATAAATAAGATGTTATATCTAAGTATGATGTTATATTGTTAATTTCAAATATGATGTTACTTCGAAATATGTAATTGATGTTAATTCTATATATTGACCTTTTTAATTATGGTTATTTATAAGTATTGTCATTTAATATTGTTATATGTCATTTTCAAATCTTGCCCCTTGTCATTTTAGAGATTGTATCATTATATATTTCCATTTCGAAATATGATGTTATTTGTAATTTTCAAATACGATGTTACTTGGAAATATGATGTTATTGCATTATTATTGGAACCTATGATCATAGATGACATCGAATTGAGAGCTCCTCATGTTTATTTGAAATGTTTTTATCTTGTAAGGTCAC
>JZKD02S0014361.1:14973-46390 GCA_000966675.3 Picea glauca
TTTATTCACTAATCTAACCTAGACACTTTGGCTAAGATTAAACTGTTTATCCAAATTCATTCACTACCCTATCAACATCAATTTAAAAAGAACTTGGCCATGCTTGAAAGGTATGCACCAAGTTATTATTATTGCATGGGGTTTTTATTGCAATTCTTTTATGCCCTCTTTCCTTTTTCTTTTTCTTCTTCTTTTCTTCTTTTCTTTTTCTTTTCTTTCTTTTTTCTTTTCTTTTTCTTTTTCTTTCTTTTTTCTTTTTCAAATTATTTGCAGAATGAAAAATCATTTGTCAACAAAACACTAGAGACAGATAATATCCCAGTCACCAGTTGATCCTATAACTTATAGGGTGATAACAGCGGCTCCACCTGGGGATGGTACTTGCCCTGTGAAGTGCCAAGAATCCTAGTTCCTGTCATTCTGAAACTTTTTGCCTAGTAGCCTTCGTTGATTGACTGACTTTATTCTCAAAAATTGAAAGAACCATGGTCAGTAGCTTAGGGGCTTCTCTTCAGGCTTCAACCAACTGACTAATGTTCTTCACTCAGAAAATGCAGGCGAAAAATAAAAATAAAAATGGTATGTACAATGGAGAGTGAAAACGTGAATCTCTACTGAGGGGGCACATAATGTTTCAACATTCTGCCATTTACAGGTCCTCCTGGCAGATCTGTCCCATCAACATTGTTTAGCAAGAAAGCATTATTTCCCTTGAAAGCTTGAATCATGTATGTTCCTCTCGATAGACTGTCAAATTTTCCATGCTTTCCCTTGTCTTCATTTCTAGCATCCCATTTCAGCACCAAATCTCCTAGTTCAAAATCATCTTCCTTGGTTCTTTTGTCAAAGATCTTCTTGATGTTTTCTTGGATTACTCGAGTCTTGTTGAAGACTTCTTCCCTAGACTGCTGCAAATGGATCATCTGGTTGATCCTTCTCTGTGAGTCATTTGGCTCAGCTTGTACATCTTGAAGCAACTTCATGACAGGGACTCCTAAAGAAGTGGGGAAAATTGCCTCTGTGCCATAGACCAGCTGGTATGGTGAGATACCAATTGACCTTTTGGTGGTCAGTCTGTCAACCCATAATGTGAACACCAACTTGTTGTGCCATGATTTCTTGTTTTCCTGCAATGTTTTCTTGATGATATTTACCAAGGTTTTGTTTGAAGATTTTGCCAGCCCATTCCCTTGAAGGTAGTAGGCTATGGAATGCCCCAAACCAATGTGATACTGGTTGCAGAAATCTATGAGCTTCTTCGATAGAAAAGCAGCTGCATTATCAGTTATAATCTTTCTAGGACATCCAAAGTTTGAAAAAATATTATTTTCAAGGAATTTGATAATAACAGAGTTAGTGGCTTACCTCCTTGGTACTGCTTCGATCCATTTCGTAAAATAATCGGTGGCAGTGAGAATCCATCTACGTTGGCCTGAAGAAGGGGGGTGTATTTATTCAATGAAGTCCAGTCCCCATTGCTGGAAAGGGGCTTCAACTGAGATCGGTTTCAGGGGGAGAGGAAAGAGTTTCCTTTTTCCTTCAAACAACTGACATTGATGACATGTAGTCACTTTATGATGTACATCGGTGAATAGGGTGGGCCAATAGAATCCAGCCCTGAGTATTTTGTTGGCTGTGACCTTCCAGTTCAGATGGCCACCACATTCTCCTGCATGAAATTCTTGTAACACTTTGTCAGCTTCATCTTTCAATAAAAAATTTAAAAAAATGCCTCCAGGATCTTTCCAATACAAATTGCCTTCCAGAATACATAATTTTAAGGCTTTCAACTTTAAAAATCTAGCTTTAGTCTTAGTCAAACGAGGGGGAGATTGTAAATTTTTCAAAACGAATATAAGGTTTGCGTACCATGGAGAGTTGAGAAATACCTCTCTCACGCTTGGAGTCGCCATCTCACTCTATTCATCTGTTGCAACTAAAAAATTAATGTCAAGAGCATGGAAATTTGATTCAGCCATTAATTTTGCTAGGCCTTGACCCTTGATTAGTTTTGTTGGCTTAATCTCTATATCATATTCTAAAATGACAGCAATCCATTTCCCCCTTCGTCCATCCATATTGTCCTGTGTCAAAATGTCCTCTACTACCACATTCATAACATAAGCTATGGTGTGGGAATGGAGAATGTAGACCCTAAAATCTTTTATAGCTTTCACCAAGGCAAAAGCTTGTTTCTCCATTATCTTGTAATTCAGAGCAGTGTCTCTCAATGCTTTATTGAAGAAAGCTATGGGCTGTTCATAACCCTCACTGTTATTTTGTAGTAATACCGCTGCTATAGTATGTTCAGAAGCGAAAGAAAAAAGATAGAAATCCTTAGTAAAATCAGGACTGATTAAGACAGGGGCCTCTGTGAGTGCTCGTTTGACTTGTTCGAAAGACAGTATGGACTTGGAATCCCATTTTATTTTTACATCCTTTTTTAGCATATTTGTAATATTTCTAAGGAGCTCGACCAGATTGGGAATGAATCTTCATAGAAATTTTATTCTCCCGATGAAATACTGTAGTTCTTTAAGGTTTCTTGGGTGTTCTAATTTTTGTATGGCCTCGATTCTGCTAGGTTCTATTTTGATTCCATCCTTGGAGATGATGTGTCCTAGAAATTTGCCTTCCTCTAGCCCGAAAAGGATTTTCTTAGGATTTAAAGAGATCCCAAACCTTCTACATTTCTCGAAGACTCGTCTAAGTTGTCGCAGGTTCTCATCATCAGATCGGGAAAACACAGTTACATCATCTAAATAGATGACAATAAACTTACCTGATTCTTCCACAAAGGTGATATCCGTCGCTCTCTGGAATCTGGCTCCTACGTTCATCAGACCAAAAGTCATTTTAACATACATGAAAGTGCCCCATGGTGTGGTGAAGGTGGTTTTGTCTTTGTCATCTGGGTGGACGAGGACCTGATTGTAACCCGAGAAACCATCCAACAAAGATATTCGACTGGATCCGACTACCCTTTGAAGGATGTGATCCATTTTCGGCAAGGGGTAATTATCCTTCAGGGATACCTTATTCAGATTTTGGAAATCTATGCAGAGTCTGATTTCCCCATATTTCTTACGTGTAGGGACCAAATTAGAGACCCATTTGGAAAAATGCATCGAGACTATGATTTTGGCATCGTACATTTTCTTTATTTCCTTTTCTATCAGAGGGAACAACTTGGGATTTATCCTCCTAAGTTTCTGTCTGAACGGTTTTCGGTCTTCCTTTATTGGAATCCTGTGTTGTATGATGCTGGTATCATAAGCTTTCAAATCCTCATAACCCCAGGCAAAGACATCTGAATATTCTTTGAATAGCTCAATGTATTTGACTTTTTTTCCCCGGGGGTAATGATTTAGATAGTTTGACTATCCTAGGATTCTGTTCAGTCCCTATATTACAGTCTTCTACCTCTTGCCCACGTTCTTCAATTTTGGGATTTTTGGCTACGTCGTTAAAATCAAACAAGTCCTCTAAAGGAACTAGACCCCTAGGAAAAACGTTTCTTTTCAAATGTCAAACATCGGCATCCATTTCGTCATCGCCTAATTCTCTTGAATCTATGCTATTTACACTATCAATTTCAAAATCAGATCTATTTACATTTTCATCTTCGTTCTCTAAATCTATATTTGTACATTCAAAAGTGTTTTTACACAGCAGAAAGTCTTCGATTTGATCGTCATTACCAAACACTTGCCAGTACCTGATATTGTCTCGTACGGTTGGTCTGTATTTCACCTCCACCATGTATAGGTGAGTCGATCGGAAAGGAATCTTACACGTGGCTGCTGACGTAGCCAATCCATCTGCCAAAATGTTTTGTCCCCTTGGCATTACCTGCAAGTCAACTTTAGTGAAAAATCTAAGGGAATCTAGAACAACAGTCCTATAAGCTCTAAGATGTGGGTGTTTCACAGTGTACTCACCTTTGATCTGGTTTATTATCAACTCAGAATCACCTCTTACCATAATCTGTTTAGCACCAACTCTTTTCAAAATCTTCAGACTGAGCATCAAGGATTCATACTTGGTAATATTGTTAGTGCATTGGAAATTTAACTTGTAAGAATGGTTTTCTGAATACCTATTTCTGTGATTATGCAGCCAGACTCCTGCTCCAACTCCTTCTTTGCTCACTGCTCCGTCAAAATCCATGCTCCAGAAATCTACTGGTAGCTCTTCAGTTATAACATTTTTCATCCTTGCTACCTCAATGATTTCTTGGCCTTCGTCCTAGCTAGATGTATCTTCTGCCAGCTGAGTATCCTGTTCTCCCATGTCACCATCATTGTACAAGATAAAAGAATCCAGATCAGAATGCGCAAAGTAGAGGGGATAGTTGTGCAGTTTTTCTTGGCTACTGACGATGTATTTCATCAACGTTTCTCTGTATAGCCTTCTTTATTGCCCGGAAACTAGGATAGTGGCATAAGACATATCTAGCTGCAGGGTTCCTTTCAACTTATCCCCCCAAGACTGGGATAGAAACATTCTATACTTCGGAGGGATGTCTACAACTACCACATCCATTACCATGCTCTTCGCAAGAATCTGAACCAAGGTGATGCATAGGTCCTTGATCAAACCAATACATCTGACCTTATTAGAGTCAAATGAGTGTAAATCCTTGTAAGGTCTGGTGACCTCCAACACCCGAATCCAGCATAGCATTATGCAAGATCAGGTCATGTATGTTTAGAATGATGTAAAAAGGAGCGACCTCACCAGTATCATCTCAACCATCTACTTCAGGTCCGAACAAAAGTTTGAGTTGATCATCTGTAAGGTTCACGGTATCTTAATGATTCGTTGATCCAATGGTTAAGGCCTTCGTGCCTATGTCAGGTTCAATGGTCAGCGCTTTAATCACCTGTGAACGATAAATGTCTTTGTTCATCAACTCTGTAAGTGGGATGGAAATTTTTACTTTGGCTAATTCCCCCTCTAAGCTGAATGTTGTAGGAGCTTTGATTTGGCTCATCAATTCTTGTTTGTCCGCCACACTCTTCTGTCCAAAAGTATTGGGTGGAGTAGTAGGTGAAACCTCAAACTATGATGATCTTTTCAGAATCATAAGGTTTTTCTTCACAGGAACTTTGGCAGTACTCTTCTCGGGAATCCTCTCGGCAAAGGGCTCGGAAGCCTTCTTGGTTTCGACTACCTTCTTTGCTTTTTGGGGAACTCCCTTCTATCTTTTTACTCCGCAGATTATACTGCTAGTGTACCTTCAAAATGGAATTTTCAAATGCCTATTGTTCTGCATCTTCAACTTCTTCACTTACTTTTGTTTGATTGAGAAGAAAAAGTTCTTGCTCTTCTTGGGTAAGAAAAATAGCTTCGTTATCGTGAATGCCCATGAGATTTATGTGAGTGTCCTCCAGTTCTTCAATCACTTCCTCCCCTTCATCAGCATAATTTTCTTGTAGGGGAGGTCGGATCTACTGATCTGGACCCCTCTACTATCTTTGATCCCTAGGATCTCTCTATCTGATTTGAGGAGGGTTTCTCTTAAAGTTAGGATTTCGAACCTGAGGAGATGGTGGATTTTCTCTTGGAGGATTTCGGTCTGACACAGTAAGTCTTTCCATGATTATTTCCATTGCTCTGGCCAAAGAGTCCAATTTGGAATCTGAGGTTGACATGGAAGGTTCTTCTTTAATTGTGACTCTCCTCTCTGACCTCTGACGTGCCCTTTTTTCAAACAAATTGGCCTCCACACTTATAACACTTTTCTGCATCTCTTCTAGGGTGGTAGAATTTCTATCCCTTAGTTGTTATGACATGTCAACGTCAAAACCATCGGGGAATTTTATCAATGCCAAACCCTGTGGAGGTTTGATTTCAGCTGGAATTGTGTTATACAGGTTGTTGAAACGAGTGTAGTAATCTTGCACTATCTCACCTTGATTTCTTCTGATATTTTCGTATTCTGACAAAATTTGCAGAGGGTTTTTCTTTACCTCCCATCTGTCTAGAAAAATCCTTTGGAATGTGATAAGGTCAAGAACTGAGGCAGCACACAACCCTTTGTACCATTTTTTAACGTCACCTATCAAACTTTGAGCAAACAATCTCATTTGAATGTCAGCCTCATCAACTTCATGCAGATCATAGTAATCATTCATTTTATCTACGTGTTGTTGTGCGCTCAACGGTCCTATCGCATCGAACTGTGGAAGTCTCGTTTGATAGTCTTGGGGCATGGCATGAAGAGGCACAACCAACACTAAGGGAGAATATCGAGCTGTCATGATGTGTGGAAGAGGTGGGATAATAGACTAGATGATCGGTGAGGTAGTGGCTGAAGACGAGGACGAGGAGGGACTAGATAGCACTGAGGAAGCGACTTGCGGTTTAGCAGTCGGAGACAAAACTTCAGGGTTTTAGGGTTGTAAAATAGTTGGGTTGAAAGAGATTCCAATCACAAAGCTATCGGACCGTATTCTAACCAGGCTTTGTTGTGAAAAGGTGTCAAAGTCAGGGTTTCAAAAGGTAATAGGTTCCCCTGAAAAGGAAAGGGATTTATGCAAGGGAGTATGACTCACTGAGCTTTCAGCTACGGTCTTCCTCCTGAGTAATTTTTCTGGGTTATCTGTCACTATTGCAGGTTCTGGGTCTGGATGAGATCGAGTATAAACTTTCTTAGGAGCCAAATTTCTTTTTGATTTTATATATATATGCTTTTTAGTTTTATGAGTCCGAAAATAATATCTACAAATTTCAATCAACCTCTACACATTACTTTCTTCTCAAATTTGCAATATTCCAGGAACAAACTTTCTTTTTAGGGGAAAGAAAACATGCAGTTATAAATTTTAGATGTTCATCCCTAGTATGGTCGCCACTATGTTAGCACTTGGTAAATTTCCTAGAGGTTGAAAACAGAAGAAATCTACAAATGTAACTTTATCCAACCACTTTTGAAGCTGGGATCTAGCCCTTCTAACTTCAGAGAGGGATCTCTCTATATGATTTAGCTATGTTTTCAAACTTTAAATATTAGGCTAGGTAAAGGGATAAGTCAGTTTTGTTGTCAACGTATTTTTTCGAATTGGTTGAGACAGTCTACACATCCATTGGGCTATGGGGTCTGTGTGTTAATAAATATGAAATACAAACCAGAAACACAAAGGGAAAACTTTCACAGGGAGAGATAATATAAACACTGGATCTTCTAGTATCTTAAATGATGAATAGCAGAAAAGATGAGAAAGATAATTTCAACAAAGAAGCAGTTAAGAATTTCTTTATTGAAAACACCAGAAGATAAAACACTAAAATATTTCGAGTCAGAAACAGGGTATACGAGATAAGTCCTACAACATTCGTGACTCTTAAAGATTAGATTTAGAAAACAGTATGATAACAAAGCGAGAATAACATTCAACTTAGAGAGAAAACATCAACAGTGAATACACGCAAGAATCCTGTAAAAGTGCCTCCTTTTTATTAATGGAAGATCTCTTCAAAAATATTACAGTTTGATACCGTCAGGGTGTGAAGATCAACAACCCTCAATACTTCAAAAGGTGAAGTATTTATAACTCAAATTACAAATGGTCCTATCATTAATGACCAGGACGTGATAAATTTATTTTTAGCCTAACTAACTTAACAAATTTCCTAAATCTAGGAACTGTTTGATGAGGTGGTGCAACTGCGCGGTGATTTCTGGGTGGGTCGTTGATGAATCTTCTACACGACTTCATCTGACTGGACAGCTGACTAGACCGATACAACTCATCTGCTAATTGATCAGATCATAGAGCTCTTCCCATCTAAGATGATTGAGCACGTTGACTTTGAACAGTCTTCGATACACTTCGTCCATTTTTGTATACTTGGCGAATGTAGGCTTGGTGAGGAATATCTATCGAATCTCGTATTGGATACTGATGTCCCACTGAAGGGCATCTAGGAATGCCTTTCTAGTGATGCTCCCTTGTATGTCTGCAAACTTTGAACTATCCTTAGACACCTCAGCCAATCTCTTCTTGTAATCTGGGAGTGTCATCAATTTATCATTAATTACCTTCAGACCGGGTAGTCCTTTCTTCTGGAGAGCCTCAATCTTACTGAAGAATCTTTGTACCCCTAGGTCCATGGCCTGAACCTTTTCTTCCAATTGAAGCACTAATCATCTCTTGGTCAGAACCCTTTTGACGTCAAGGATGGTCTCTATTCTGTCTTCAATCTTCAACTCTTCCAGCTCTTCCCTGGTCTTAGAATTGAGGAATTTGATGATCTCATTTGCCTGTGTTGGCATGTCTCCCAATTCTACTTTGATCTTCTCAATGGCCTGTTTTCTCCTCTGGACCAACTCATTCTGCTCAAACATGATTTGGATCACGGGCCATATCTCATTTATGGACTTAGTGATGTCTGTCCATACATTCTCTTTAACCTCAACCAAAGTCTTCCCTATCGCTATTTGCTTCCAGAGTTGTTGTAGCTCCTGCTTGAGCTGCTTTGTTACCTGCTTTTCCTTGGAGAGGCTGGTCTGAAAGGAAGATTTGAGTTCCTGAAGGTTCTCAATCTCCTTTTTCAACCTGCTGATCTCAGTTTCCTGCAGGTTCATTTTTTCCATGGACTCAGCCAGGTCGGTTGTCTTCTCTTGGGATGTCAATGGAGTTACGGATGGGACTATTGTAACTGATGTTGTGCTTGCTCCTGAAATCGGAATGGAACTCAATGGAATGACTTCCATTGGCTTGAGATGCTCCTTCTCTTCTAATAGTTTCTCCATCTCAACTTCCATTTCTTTGAGCTGTGCATTCTGCTCCATGAGCAGCTTGAGCATTTCATGCTTCTCGCCTTCTTTCTCTGCTATCTCCTTCGCCTGCGAGTCCTCTGTGGGTGGGAGCTTCAGTTGTTTCCTCAATGAGGAAATGTCAACATTCTTCTTCTTTATCATTTCCTCCACTACTTTGACGTTCGAAGGATCATAACCGATCTTGAGGACCAGTTCCTCCAAAGTCTTGATCCTATTGTCCTTGGAAAAGGACGATATATTCTCCATCTTTAATTGTGTTTGAAAATTTTTGAGCGACACCTGCAATTTCGACGCAGCAATAGAAGCATGTGCCAGAGTCTAGAAAACCATTCCCTCTGTCTTCTTGTGCAGATCCATTTGATCGGCCAGATGCACGTCCTTCATTTGGAATTCGAAGGTGGCCCTTTTATAGTCAGTGATCACCTTTGGATCTGGCACCTATTCCTAGAGGAATTCCATATGTATTCTTCCCTTTTATGTGTCAAATACAGACAGCAGACTATGCTACACAGTCGATGTCTGCTTCCAAAACTGAGCGCAAGTACTGCTGGTAAGGGTCTGGTTCCTTTTCTTGATCAGCTCGTACTTCTTGAAAATGCTCAACTTGGGCCCTGCCTTGCCTGGCTGAGTGTTCAATGGGGAGTCTGTGGATTTCTTCAGAAATGTTGGGGTAATTTCCTTATAGAGGATCAAACCGAAGGGTGGAATAATAGACTTGGTCACTGTGGTGGACAGGGCTTCTTTTTCCCCAGTCGGGCTAGGGACTGAAGTTGTCTTGGGCCTCTTAGTATGCATTTGGAACTCTTCAGACGATACCTTCATGACAGGCAGAGATAACTCTTGTCGAGGGATTTTTTCCTTCTGAACCTGAGGCATGGTTGTTTGTGACACAATGGCAGGGGGATCCTACTGTTCTACTTCAATCAATGTGTTAGGCTCCCAGGCTGTATGATTGTTGAATTTCTCAATTTTCGGCCTGGACACATGAACATAGGGGATGTTCTTGTTTTTCACTCTCATATCTGAGATGATCCCACAAGGATCATAGTGCCATGGGAAGCTCATGAAGAACTTCATTTCTCTCAGCATCCTATCTACTTATTCCCTAGCACCATGATTGTTGCAGATGAAGGAGCCAATCTACCCCTTGATTCTTAGTTGCTTCTTTTTCTTCAATGACACAAAGTGAATATCATCGGAATTTATAATCTACGTTATATATTCTAGAGCAAAAATACTGACAGGCAAATACTTGGGCAGCTTATACGGTGCCAATTCACACCCGTATACTCTGATCTCGGTATGATTTTGATACAAGTACCAATCCCCGGTCTTTGTGTTTTCAGAGAGATGCAGAATCCTATGAACTTCATCATTTATCCGAGGCTTGGGCCTGCCACCTAGTATGCTTACCACAGGGTGGTAGAATTGGTCGATGAACTCCTTGAAACTGAAATCAGTGGAGTTGTGCTTGAGCAAGGAGGTCCACGCTGTGACTGCTTACGGTCTACCATCTACATCCATCTTCTGCATCGAAAAACCAAATTTGTCCGCCTGGAAGAAGACAAACATGTATGCCAGTACCAATGAATATCTGAACATGCCTTCGGTGCCAAAATTCACGAACTGTTTGTGAATATTGTCTGCCAAGAAGGTGCTAAAATCAAACTAGGTGGTAGGCTTTTCATTAGTAGAGAAGATGGATAAAAAACCCAGAATGGGTTCATCTACCCACTGGTCAGAATAGTATCCTAACAAAGCACAAAGGGAGAAGATGACTTGGTTTCCCTTAGTTGAGAACATGGAGGACAGGTAAGGAGGATTGGTGGAGGGAAACTGAGTGGATGAGGGAAGGAAGAGCTCGAATATTTGAGCTCTTTGGGGGAAGATCATTTTCTGGTATAATTCGGTGAGAATTTCTAGGTTGAAGGGGGACGTAGAGTTGGCTTAGGGGATTTGCATCATTTGGTCTATGGATTCGGGCATGATGAGGAATAGGATCTCTCCGGACGAGGAGACGATGGCTCTTTGCTTGGGGATATAATGGGCTTGACACTTGACAACAAACTCAAGAAAATGGTGGATCTGAGGGAAGAGGTAGAGGGGTAAATTGGACTTCTAGAGTCCAATTTCATCACTCTGGTCAAGGAAGAATTCCCTGAGCCATGAATGGAGGTATGAGAAATCAAAATCGCATTTGGTATCCACAATTAACCGATCTTTGTCAACCAATGCGATCCTGTCCATGTCGACAGGTGGTGGGAGAAATGGATTCTCCTCTCCTTCCACTTGTTTAGACTTTGGCGCCATTTTTGCAATAGTACCTGCAATAAACACAATGTTAGTGGGGGTGATTGACTGTGTATGGGGACAGCGTACTTTAACGGAGGAGTAAGTGGTGAATTTCTCTGGTGTGATGGATGAATGGCGACAGTAAGGGGGAATAACAGTAGTTTTAAGTAAAATGGGGGTCGGTTGGGTGTGTGAGACAGGTCAGCTGGATAACGGATAGGTTATCCAGTAATAAATGGCCAATGGATCACTTTGAGGATGAGATGGCGGGTGACTATGACTGAGGGATACAGAAGGGTGACGTGCAGGCTATCGATTGGAGGTAAAATTCATAGTAAGGGGCTTGCCACAAACGAAAGGGGGGTAGGGACTGACAACAGTTATGGGACGTGAATAACTCGGGAAAAGTGGAAGGTGACGTCCAGTGGTGAAGATGGTAAGTCAGACAGCAGGCGGTGATGGAACTCGGGGCCATTAAAATGATGCCATGTACAAAGAGAGGCCCGCTGGAGGGAAGATTCCATTCCAAACCTCCCCCCCTCGGTTAAAATTAGATCATTCGGGGGGGTCCAAAATCCATTTTGGGCCATTGATCTGCGCGCCTGTTTCCTGGATGCAGATCTTTGCACGCCTTTTATCACTCATTCCAGACCCCCCCCCCTCCATTAAAGGCAGAATATATGGGGGGGTCCGGAATCCAATATTGACCATTGATTTGAGTGCTCGATCTTGAGCCATTCAGATGAGTGCAAGTCTTATCATCGATTCCGGACCCCCCCCCGGGTTAAAAGCAGAACAGTCACGGGGGGTCCAGAATGATCTATCCACCGTAGCTCTGGGTGCCACGATTAGGACCGTTGATATGTGCAGGTAGCATAAGTGGGGAGCAGAAAACACATGCGTCGGGGAAAAACTTAGGATAAACGCATTTTATGTTTTTTTCCCTAAACTTTTCAAGTAGACACCACCATGGGGTTCGACCAAATGATCTTTTAAGCATATGAAACATGGTGCAACATTTACATCAAGCTGGTTTTATTGAAATGAAAAAACAAAGAAACTAGCCTATATACTAAACTATCTTCCTATGACAATTAACCCAGATTAGACTGTTGGGTTAAGAATTTACTCTACCCTGGGGCTATCTGACCAAGATTAGACAGTCTAGCCAGATTTATTCACTAATCTAACCTAGACACTTTGGCTAAGATTAAACTGTTTAGCCAAATTCATTCACTACCCTATCAACATCAATTTAAAAAGAACTTGGCCATGCTTGAAAGGTATGGACCAAGTTATTATTATTGCATGGGGCTTTTATTGAAATTCTTTTATGCCCTCTTTCTTTTTCCTTTTTCTTCTTCTTTTCTTTTTTCTTTTTCTTTTCTTTCTTTCTTCTTTTCTTTTTATTTTTCTTTCTTTTTTCTTTTTCAAATTATTTGCAGAATGAAAAATCATTTGTCAACAAAACACTAGAGACAGATAATATTCCAGTCACCAGTTGATCCTATAACTTATACGGTGATAACAACTTGTATAATTCATAAGTGTTGGTGTCTTTATTACCCTCTGCACTGAAATATACTTAACTTTGAGGTGAGAGTTAGACATCACTCTTTGATGTTAGGAATGGATGCTTTTATTACATTTAAATCAACCATGCTTTTATTATCTTTGAAGAACTAGTGCATTTATCTTTTGTCATATTTAGAGGACAAGTAGATATTTCTCACATGAGGAATGTAAAATTCTAATTCTAATCAGATATTATATGCACCGTTTCTTTAGTATAGTTAATATCATGGATGAGTATAATCCATTGAAAAACACTCATTTATATATTATGGCATGCCCCATTGTGTGAGTTCGTATGTATATATTTAAATTAATTGTTTTTTTACAAATTTTTAATTAATCATCTCAAAATCAAATATTTTTTATAATAGTATTGTTTTTCTATGTTTTTGTTATTTCATTTTGATATAATGATTGTATTAATGTGTTATCGAGTAGATTACACCTCTATAATTTGTAACAATGTAAATCATCAAATCTTAATTAATCAATAATGCAACATTTTACAACATTTGACAATACAATAAAATAACAAACCCATTTTATTATATATGAATAAGAGATCCAAGGTGATACAAAATGGTACAATGTAATAGTCCACAATAATCAAAACGGAACCAAAATGTAATTGTTTCCATGGCATCATCTAGCTCTTTTTGTACACAACATAGTCAATAATGTTTAGTACACCAATTATATTATTTCAACAAATTTTCTATGCAACAAAAAACCTCACCTTAGTCAGCTTTTTGACATATTGATATCATGTTTTTGATTTTTTTTTTTTTTTTTATCACCCTAGGTATTTATGTCTAGCCAAAATTTCAACAAGAAAAGTATCCAACATCCCTATCCCACATGGCCATCCTAATTTTCAAACTTTTCACTTGATCATAGAATCACATTTAATCACAATTCTTGTGCATTTTCCACCAATAACTTTGAGCTCAAAGGCCATATGGGAAAAAAAAAGACTTTATCTCTTCTATGTTTTAGAATTTGTGAATTCATGAAGACCTTCCTCCTTTGGTTGAGGTTTATTTTTATTCTTACCTTTACTGTATCTGCAGATTTCATTGTCACGTTCTCGTCCAACCACTTTCCTCTCTATGATTTAGTAGGTCTACGCCATCCACATCCTCTTTCCATGGTCTCCTCTAGATCCTATTACACAACAATGACAATAATTTTTAGCACACCAATCAAATCCATTATCATCTAATAAGTTAGGGAAAATAGGGCCACAAGTCAAAATTAGCTTGGGATGAAACACCAATACCATACCAATACCAATACCAATACCAATACCATACCAATACCATTGCATACCAATACCAATATCATTGCATGGAAATGGTATACATACCAATACCAATACCAATACCATACCATACCAATACCAATACCATTGCATATCAGTGCATGGAAATGGTATGCATACCAATACTATACCAATACCAATACCAATACCAATACCGTGACATACCATACCATACCAATACCATTGCCAATACCAATATCAATACCATTGTGTTATCACATGAAGTTATCAAGAGTCGCATGTGTTTGTTGTTAATACCTATGTCTACACCCTTGCCTCATCTCTCTCTCTCTCTCTCTTGCACCACTGTAACACACCCCGACCACCCACAGGTCGGGGTACACCACCTTCAAGCCCACCCTTGGACTTATTTCTCTTACTGATACCTTTTTAAAATAATAAGGACACATAAAAGAAAAGATTTACGAAATTCACAACAATAACCATCAAGCATGCATATTCTGAAGATTCAATTAAACGATAAATAAATACACAGTGGAATACATTCATATACAGATAATTAATACCATAGTAGAGAGCAGTTATATTTATAAAATATGACACCAACAGACTGCAGACCAAGGATGTTCCACCCAACCATAGACACTATTGATCCAAATCTCAATAGTAGTGTCAGCCTTGAGCTAGGGCTATGAATCCACATGGACAATTCCAGAATGTTAGTTGGCTTCCCGAACCAGTCATCACTCAAGCTCTCACAGGCTTTCCCAACACTCACAATGATCCAAGCACCCAACTCTCTTCTACCCAACTTGCACCACCCAAGAGAATGGACCTCCGCCCTTCTCTGCCACGCAGTCCCTTAGGCAGTCCTTCTCCTTCCAGGGCTCCAGTGCAACTGGTCTAGAATATCCATGCTGGAACTCTCAAGACTCATAGCTATGAACAAATATGGACACATGTCAACACATCTCAGACATGTAGGCCTCAATTTATGGATTGATTACTTTAGTGACCACTACAACCAACAATACCATGATTACTCTTTGGAAGTTCATTTCCCTTTCCCCAAGCCAAGATGTGAATGAGGATGGATCAATGAGTGATAGGTAAGGATTGAATGAATGAACAAGTGAGCAAGTGAATGAACGCATAAACAGATGAAGGAGTGAACGAGCTATCAACCAACCCTCCCCAATAGTCTAGGGGTGGGTTTAAGTATTTCGTGGGGAATCAAGAACCTCCTGGCATCCTGTAAGAATATCACGTAATTTCTCCCCTCCCTTAGACAAAAGGGTAATTAGAATAGAAAATAAAATTTAGCCCCTCAAGCCACTTCTCTTGTGGAATCATATCCCCCTATAACTATAGTCCTTGTCTGTATAGCAACAAACGATGTGTTTATTATTAATAATGATCAAAACATTACATTTCTTAGACACACTGGCCTTTTAATAACTGTTTGGGCACTATGGCCTCTCGACATTGTAACAATACATTATTTAAATTGGGAGTTCAGAACCTAGGGTGTTACAACCACCAAGTCTTAGAATATTTCCCTTTGACTGATAAATTCGTTTTCCCCCCTTTGTTGACGATGTGGTTTCCCTTGGTGTCTTTTTTGACCAAGTCTTGGCCCAAGGCTTTTCTGTTATTCTCGAGGAAGGATGAACACTCATCATTGTTTTGTCTCGAATTACTGGTCATTTTGTTTCCTGAGCCCATAATAAATCATCCAAGTCCTTTTTTACATAGGAAGCATCCATGAGAAAAAATCTCAACACTCAAAGCGGTCTATTGCAGGCTCGAAGCAAGAAAGCAGACAGGTTCATTTTTCAACAGTGGAGATCCCTTGTGAAGTTTAGATTAGCGTCCCTCGGGCATTCAAAATTATAAATTTGCCCCAGAGTTATAGATCAAGCACCACACGTCCTTCTCCATCGGAAGACCATGATTTACTTTGAGAATTCAGGCTTCGGGAGTTTTGTCTTCTCCACTCCTAATTTCATCCAGAGTGTTTTCTTCTGAATTCCATTGATCGCCACCATGTGTCCATCCAAATCTAATGGTGGTAGTTTTCTTCAAGACTTCAGGCTTCAAGAGTTCTGGCTCCTCTCTTTGGTTTCCTCAGGAGGACATTCCCGCGGAGTGCATGGATCTCTGTCGCGTGTCCTCCCAAATATAGCAGCTCAGATCTGCTCCAGACTCCAGAGTTTTGACGTTCTCGCTCCATCCTTGTTTGCAAATTCCTGAAGTTTTTCTGCTATGGAGTTTTAGTTCTTTCACCACTTTTCCATCTGGTGCTGACACATGGCACTTAGTCTAGGCACCTTTGGGCATATCATATTCTTGTTTCCAAGTGATGTGTGTCACCCTCCTTTCTGTAACACATCAGCACAGTGATGTTAGGCCACCACGTCAGCATCGAGAGATCATCCTCCAGGAGGTGTTATTATTCAACACCAAAATTAGCACCCTCCCTAAAGAACAATTCTAATGGATCCTAAAATTGGTGGGTGGATAAAATTTAGCGGTGGCACTAAATTTAGCAGGTGCACCTAGATCGAAGATCGCGACCAGATCAACGACCACATTTCATTGCGGGGACACAACATGCTCAAACGATAAAATTCTTGAGAGGTCTCACAATTGAAACCATGGTATAGTGGAAGAGCTACGTGGCGAAAGATGGTGAATTGTGGGCTCAAAAGTGGTGTGAATCCAAACCACTTATGACGGCCTTGCAATCATGTGCTAATATAACAAAAAATCCAAGAGCGGCATGTCGTCGCCCCCTAGGTGTTAAGCCTCACCTCGATCCTAAGGACAGATCAATTAAGAAAAGAGGGATTGGTAGCTTATAACTCAGCTTAGTCCATAAATACAAAGCATGGAGGGACTAGTCATGGAGACACAACTGTCGGCCCGAGGTACCCCTATGGATAGTTTTTCCTGCAATACCATGCTGATCTGAGCATGGATAGTCTGACAGAAGGATCCACAGACATAAATCCTTGAATTGGATCGCCAAATCAGACTCATTGTATTTGTGGACTGATCTGAGTATAAATAGATCAGTTCAAGATTTTGCTAAGGTCATCAAATGCTTGAGAAAATCTCCCTATTTTGTAATATTTGATAACAGATTTGTTCTCTGGTTTTGTATGATACTTGATACTTTCATGTTAATAGAAGTCATCTTATTTCATCATCTCGTGTAAACTGTGCTGAAACACTCGGGCATGGAGGATCTAGTCGAGGGTTGTAATTGTATTGTAATGTAGGTTTGAATATAATGATGATGTGATATGTTTCGGTATTTTTCCTTTGTTATCTTATTTCCCCTTATGCCTAAATTCTCATGCATGGAGGATCCAAATGATTTGTTGTAGTCGTATGATAATGTAGGTTTGATTATTATGTTGTTGTGACATATTTTAGTGTCTAAAACTTGAGTTCAAGAGTTCTCTCGAGGCTGAGATTTTCTTCACCAAGCTACTTGAAAGTTGGATGCCCATGGAAGACTTGTCCACCTTTCTCACTAATTCTTCCTTCTTCTCACCTTTAAACTCAAACCATTGACTAAATTTAATGAGGACCTCATTTCCCTATGCATTGTGTGTCCAATTTATGTGTTAACTCATTCTTGTACAGATTTTTGTCCATTTGACCTCCACTCATAATCCTACCTCCACAAACATTTTGATGGGTACTGGGCTTATCCTCCTACAATCTGAGGGTGTCTCTCAGTGATAACACATTTCATTTCCAATACCAACATCAATACCAATATGCATTGCCAATACCAATACCAATACCATATCATTACATACCAATACCATTGCATACCATTACATGGAAATGATATGCATACCAATACCATACCAATGTCAGACCAATACCAAGACCAATACCATACCAACATGCCCATCACCAATATGCCCATCATGCCCATCAAAAATACCATACCAATACCAATACCATACCAATACTATGCCATACCAATACAATACCAATATCAATAACAATAACAATACCATATCAATACCATACCATACTATACCATACCATACCATACCATACCAATATCAATAGCATACTATACCATACCAATACCAAAACCAATAACAATACCATGACATACAATACCATACCAATACCAATACCATTGCATACCATTGCATGGAAATGGTATGCATTGACAATGATTTGCATACCAATACTAATACCAATACCACACCATACCATACTATACCAATACCAATACCATTTCATACCATTGCATGGCAATGATATGCATACCAATACCAATACCATTGCATGCCAATACAACCAATATAATTTCATACCAATACCAATACCAATACTAATACCATTGAAAAACAATACTAATATCAATACCATACCATACCATCCTAATACCAATAGCATACCATACCATGCCAATACCATACTACTACAATACAATACTTTACCATACAAATAACATACCAATACCAATACCATATCATTGCATACCAATACCATACAAATATTGTACCATTACATACCAATACCAATACAATTGCATACCATTTCACGACAATGGTATGCATTGGAAATGATATGCATACCAATAGAATACCAATACTAATACGATACCAATATCAATACCATACTATTCCATACCAATACTGATACCAATACTATACCATACCAATACCAATACCAATACCAATACCAATACCAATACAATACCATACCATACAAATACCAATACCAATACCATACCCATACAAATACCAAAACCATTACAAATACCAATAACAATACAAATACCAATACCATAACAATACCATACCATTGCATACCAATACCATACCAAAACCAATACCAATATGCATTGCCAATACCCTTATGCCTTGTTAATACCAATGCCAATACCATTTCCAATACCATTACATACATGTATGGCCAATACCAATGCATACCAATACCAATACCAATACCATACCACACCAATACCAATACCAATGCCATACCACACCATACCAATACCATACTAATACAATACCATACCATACCATACCAATAACATACCAATACCAATACCAATACCATAGCATTGCATACCAATAACAATACCAATACCGTACCATTGCATATCAATACAAATACAATTGCATACCATTGCACGACAATGGTATGCATTGGCAATGATATGCATACCAATATCATACCAATACCAATACTATACCCATACCATACCATAAAAATACCATACAAATACCAATACCAATACCATACCAATACAAACACATATACCAATACCATACCAATACCAATAACAATACTAATACCAATACCAATAACATACCAATACCATACCATTGCGTACCAATACCAATACCATTTCATAACAATATCATTGCATACCATTGCATACCATTGCACGGAAATGGTATGCATTGGCAATGATATGCATACCAATACCATACCAATACCATACCAAAAACAATACCAATATGCATTGCCAATACCCTTATTCCTTTCCAATACCAATACCAATACCATTGTCAATACCATTGCATACCAATACCAATATAAATACCAATACCATACCATACCATACCAATACCATAGCATAGCATAGCATAGCATACCAATACCATACCATACCTTACCAATAACATACCAATACCAATACCATACCATTGCATATCAATAACAATAGAAATACCATACCAATACCGTACCGTTACATACCAATACAAATACAATTACATACCATTGCATGACAATGGTATGCATTGGAAATTATATGCATACCAATACCATACCAATATCAATACAATACTATAGCATACCATTACCAATACCAACACGATACCATACCAATACCATATTAATACCAATACCAATACCAATACCAATACCATACCATTATAACACCATGTTTTCCCCAGTCTGTAAATATAACTATATTGGCCAAGGAACTATGGAAAACCTAAAAGTGTGAATGTTTTATTTGATGAACCTTTGTACAAAAGGTCGATGAATGTAAATTCTTTTATTTTAATATAAAATGGTTACATGTTTCATGATTGTTTAAAGAGAGGATGTGCTAAGAGAAAACCACAAATTTTATGAAAGGTGGTGGAGGGGACCCGGAATGGTTGCGTTAACCTCCACCAAACCAGTACCATGATGGAATTAATTTCTCAGATAAAAAAAACCCTCTGAACCAGGAATGAATTATAGTCAGGCTGGTAGGTGGGAAGACCTCCTTAAGAGTTAATGAGGGGATGGGGTAGACCACCCATTGGTAAGGCTTCCAGACCTAACCATGGACTGGAAATTTGAGACAGACTCAATATTGATGAGGAAGGCAAGAAAGGAAGTGTGGTGGGTAGAAGAATACTTGTGGAAAAATGTAGAGATGAGAGAGGAAACTCTCGGGTTTGAGGAAGGATTGAAAGAGAAACAGTGAGTTCTGATCACAGAAAATAGAGATCGATCCAGGAGAAGGAGGGTAACCTTCGTCCTTATCTATTTCTATATTTGGAGAAGGAGAGTAACCTTCCTCCATAACTTCCATTGAGATGGAAGTAAGAGATTCAATATCAAAGCATCGTGGCTTAAGCTCAAGGGTGGCCAATGATAAATCCATTAGGAGTGACTGAGCCTATGGTTGGGTGGAAACGCGCACCCCTTTCAACAGTCACATCACACTCTATGGTTTTGATAAGAGTTTTCTTGTCTTATGCTTTGAATTGTAAATAATGGATGGATGTGAGTATTTACGTGTCTATAAAGGCTTGTTTCTCTATATTAAATGATTAAGTTATGAGTATGCGTGCATTCCCTTGAGAACCTATATTTATGCTTGAATTTTCATGTCTGAGCTTAATCACTTGAAGGCACTTTCCCCAGGAATTTACATCATTGTTCTGGATTCAGAGCAAGCCTTTGGGCATAGATACTGTTTTGGTAACCTCATAAGTTACTTTTCCTTGATTCAGAGCTTAAAGCTCTACGAGTTGGGAAGTTTTTCCCTTCAAACTAGTAGTCTAGGAGACTCTGAACTTGCACCTATTCCCTTAACCAAAAACCCGACTAAGAGTGGGGATTATGGCCCATGACTTATATGAAGGTCCACATGACCTGGGTCTAGGAACCTTGGAGCTCAAGGCTCTGAGATGTCAAATTGCACAATAGTCAAGTTGAACCCCGTAATTGCTATGAACCATCAATCTATGAACGAATATCGAGGGTGGGGAATCACTGCATACCACAAAGGTGAACATAGAGGATGTGCTAGTTCGAGGCCTACAATTTACCCTTTTTGTTGATGTCGACGAGCTAGAAGATCAATGATCCTAGTTAGACAAGAATCGAGCAAGAACTTTCCATATTGTGGAGGTCAAACTCTCTGGTAAAGAGTACACATGTTCGGGCCCCATAATTTCTGTGAACCATCGATCATCGTTGACCTTTGATCTTATTTTGACGTGATCCCTAAAATGAAAGGAGCATATGGGATGGGTAAATCTTCAAGGAGATCAAGCTCAGAAGAGATAGTGTTTTCAGGAGTGCAGACAAAATCTAGGAGACAGGCCCATAGAAGGAGAAAAGGTTGAATCCTTCGAGCACTTAGAAATCTTCTAAGTCGAAGTAAGTCAGAATCTCAGGAGGAGAAGCGACAGTGGCTATTGGATCACAATGCCAAGGATTGATAGTTGTCTGATCTAAGCAAGGTGCATGAACCTTAGCACTTGTCACATGAAAGAGAAGGGAACTTACCAAAGTTATGAAGTCTCGAAGTAATTTGAGCCCGTCGATCACCAGGAGGTGAATCTGGACCACCAGATCCATAGGGACATGTGGTGACAGATCGTGGACTCTGGGGAAATTTGTGTAATAATTTTCAACTGAGATATAAGACTCTGAATTCTGGAGAGCCGGAGAGCCTAATAAAATCTCAGTCGACTGATCACCTGAGGTAGGATCCTGACCGTTGATCACTAGGAGATACGTGTCGGCATATCATAATCTTTGGGAAATCTATTCGATAGTTTTCAGTTGCGATTTGAGACTCCTGAAGCGTGAAGATCTAGAGAGACCAAGAAAATCTCCAACACTAGCTTGTCTGAAGTATATCTCAATCGTCAGATCATCCGAAGTAAATCTCCATTGTCGGGTTGTCTGAAGTGAATCTGGACCATTTGATCCAAAAGGGACGTGGCGTGAGTCCATGGACTCTGGATAAAGTCCTGAAGTAATTCATAGCCATCATATTAACAAGGGACATGGCGTGAATCTATTGACTCCAGATAAAGTCTCGAAGTAATTCATAATCATCAGATTAAGAAGGGACGTGGCGTGAATATATGGATTTTGGATAAAGTCCCGAAGTAATTCATAGCCATCATATTAATAAGAGGCATGGCGTGAATCTATGGACTCTAGATAAAGTCCCAAAGTAATTCAAAGCTTTCAGATTAATAAGGGATGTAGCGTAAATATGTGGACTTTGGGTAAAGTCCTGAAGTAATTCATAGTCATTAGATCTAGAGGAGACGTGGCGTAAATATGTGACATATAGGTAAAGACTTGAAGTAATCCTTGATCATGATATCCAAAGGATAGGTGGAACATGTGGACTCTGGGTAAATACCCAAAGTAATCCTTGATGATCAAATCAAGTGGACACATGTCATTGGATTATAGCCTTCAGATAAACGCCATTGGGAAAAAGAGTGAAGTTTGAGATTTGAGATCTCATAAGTCCATAGACTCGAAGGAGATCTCAATCGTTTATCGAGAAGAGGGCCATAAGACCATTGATCAAGTTGAAAGGGTCAAACACCTAAAGTAGAAACAGGGCCGTTGATTTAGGAGGACATGTGTCCACAGATCATCAACTCCGGAATATTGATGTACTAAGGAAGGCAGGGTTTGAGATTTGAAAAGTCCGAAGTCCAGAATCACGAAGGAGATAACATCCATTGCTTTAGGAAGGGAAAATCTGAACCGTCAGTTCATACAGTACCATCAATATCATGAGATCGACAATCCCATAGCATTTTGGGGATTGGAGGTGCACGAACTTTAAAAATTTGAGGGTGGGCCGCAATCCAAACCACGGTTTTGGAGAAAGGATGCATGGAGGCTCGAGGAGAATTGTGGGCCAAAAATTAGTTTGGTCTCAAACCTCCTTTGGCTTCACCCGCAATTGTTTGTTTGCGTGAGGTCATCACCCAAGGTCACATATGAGTAGGGGCTAAGAGAAAAGGGGCTAACGCCAACTCCAAGACTTCCCTGAAGCATGAAGGAGAAGGTCGTGGGTATCATAAGACCTGCACTAGAATATGGAAGGGCCTATGTTTGATTAAGAGGTGAGACTATCAAGGTATCTAATTCTTGTTTGACTAAGAGAATTAGAGAACCTTGACCGGAGGGTCGGGCTGAGTCCCGGACTTCCCAAATTAGGAATCGTACATGGAAATGATCTGTTTCTGTAAGGAGGACAATTTTTTTATTTTATTTTTTCCCCATCGTGGGTGTGTTACAACCATGCAATTTCATACCAATACCAATACCATTGCATACTAATACAATTACATGGAAATGGTATGCATTGGAAATGATACACATACCAATACCAATACCATACCATACCATACAAATCTTAATAACAATACCATTGGCAATGATATGAATTAGCAATGGTATGCATTGGCAATTATATGCATACCAATAGCATACTAATTCCATACAAATACCATACCATACCATACCAATACTATACCAATACAATACCATACCGATACCAATGTCAATACCAATATCATACCATTGAGTACCAATAACAATACCAATACCAATACCATACCATTGCATACCAATACCAATACCATTTTATACCATTACATGGCAATGGTATGCATACCAATACCATTTCCAATACCATACCATACCATACCAATAATATTGCCAATACCAATACCAATACCATACCATTGCATACCAATATCAATACCATTGCATACCACAATGGTATGCATTGGCAATGATATGCATACCAATACCATACCAATAGCATACCAATATCAATACAATACCATACCATACCATACCAATACCAATACCAGTACCAATACCATAGCCAAAAATGTCCAAGAGAGTGTTCTTGAAAATTGACCCCATCTTCAGAAATTACACTATGCTTCATTGACCAAAACCCTAGTGCTGAAGATACTCCAACAAATGGTTTTTCGGTCGACGGAATGATAGCATAGGATCCCCACTAGATGAAAATCAATGCTCTTAATCCAATGAAACTAACGGTTCTTGCATTTGAGTCTCAGTTTCAGTTTGATCATGAGTTGCAACTCACCTCCAGAAGCCATCTAGGGACATGTGGTCAATTTTGTCCAGGGGTATAAAATCCAAAACGCGTAGCATAACAGACTTTCATAAGCTCCCGCAAGTCTTTTCATCCAAGGCCCACATGACTACACTAGCCAAAAAGACCCGACACAATGTTCTTGAAAATTGACCTCCTCTTAAGAAATTGCACTATGCCTCATTGACCAAAACCCTAGTGTTGGAGATACTCCAACAAATAATTTTCTGGTTGACAAAATGATAGCGTAAGAGCTCTAATAGTTCAATCCCGGTGCTCTGGATCTAATGCAACTAACGATATGTGCAACTGAGTCTTTGTTTGAGTTTTATCGATAGTTGCAACTCGCCTCCTCAATCCATTCAAGGACGTGTGGCCAATTTGGTCTGAGGACATAAAATCCAAACGGAGCATCATAATGTTGTTCTGTAAGATCCCTCAAGTATGTTTGGCCAAGGCCCATGTAGCTACACTAGAAAAATACAATCGACAAAGTGTTCTTGAAAATCATACTCATCTTCAGAAATTGCACTATGCCTCATTGACCAAAACCCTAGTGTCGTAGATACTCCAAAAAATGGTTTTTTGGTCGACGAAATGATAGCTTAGGGGCCCCACTAGTTGAAACCCAGTTCTCTTAATCCAATGAAACTGATGATTTGTGCATCTGAGTCTTGGTTTGAGTTTTATCATGAGTTGCAACTCGTCTCCTCAAGCCATTTAGGGACATGTGGTCAATTTGTTCTGGGGTCATAAAATCCAAATTGAGTAGCATAAGGGACTTTCAGAAGCTCTCGCAAGTATATTTGTCCAAGACCCACGTGAATACACTAGCCAAAAATACCTAACACAGTACTCTTGAAAATCGACCTCCTCTTCAGAAATTGCACTATGCCTCATTGACCAAAATCCTAGTGTTGGAGATACGCCAAAAAATTATTTTTCGGTCAACAAAATGATATCGTAGGATCCCCAATATCTAAAACTCAGTGCTTCAGATCCAATGAAACTGATGGTTTGTGGATCCGAGTCCCGGTTTGAGTTTTATCGATAGTTTCAAATCGTCTCCTCAAACCATTCAAGGACATGTGGACAACTTGGTCCGAGGGCATAAAATCCAAACCGAGCAGCATAATGGAGTTTCGTAATCTCCAAAATGTCTATTTGGCCAAGGCCCATGTGACTACACTAGAAATAAAATGCTCGACAGAGTGTTCATGAAAATCGACCTCATCTTTAGAAATTGAACTATGCCTCATTTAGAAAAACCCTAGTGCCAAAGAGACTCCAACAAATGATTTTTCGGTCGACTAAATGACAACGTAGGGGCCCCACTAGCTAAAAATCAGTTCTCTTAATCCAATGAAAATGACGGTTCATGCATCTGAGTCTCAGTTTGAGTTTTATCACGAGTTGCAACTCACCTCTTCAATCTATTTAGGGACATGTGATCAATTTGATCTGGGGGCATAAAATCCAAACCGAGTAGCATAACAAACTTTTGTAAGCTCCCACAAGTCAATTTGGCCGAGGCCCACATGACTAGACTAACCAAAAACACTCCACACAATGTTCTTGAAAATCGATCTCCTCTTTAGAAATTGCACTATGCCTCATTGCCCAAAACCCTAGTGTTGGAGATACTCCAACAAATGGTTTTTCAGTCGACGGAATGATAGTGTAGGAGCCCCAATAGATGAAACTCGGTGCTCTGGATCCAATTCAACTGATGGTTCATGTATCCGAGTCCCAGTTTGAGTTTATTGATAGTTTCAACTTACCTCCTCATGCCATTCAAGGACATGTGGCCAATTTGGTATGGGGGAATAAAATCCAAATTGAGCACCATAATTGAGTTTCATAGGTTCATGCAAGTCTGTTTGTCCAAGGCCCATGAAAATACATTAAAACAATTGCCCGACAGAGTGTTGAAAATCGACCTCATCTTCAGAAATTGCACTATGCCTCGTTGACCAAAACCCTAGTGCCGGAGATACTCCAACAAATGGTTTTTCGGTCAATGGAATGATAGCATAGGGGTCCCACTAGATGAAACCCAGTGATTGTAATCCAATTAAACTGACGGTTCCTACATTTGAGTCTTAGTTTGAGTTTTATCGCAAGTTTCAACTTGCCTCCTCAAGCCACTTAGGGACATGTGGTCAATTTGGTCAGGGGGCATAAAATACAAACCAAGTAGCATAACAAACTTTCGTAAGCTCCCAAAAGTCTATTTAGCGAAGGCCCACATGACTACACTAGCCAAAAACACCCAACACAATGTCCTTGAAAATCGACCTCCTCTTGAGACATTTCACTATGCCTCATTGGCCAAAACTCTAGTGTTGGAGATAGTCCAACAAATTGTTTTCCGGTCGATGAAATGATAGCATAGGAGCCACAATAGTTGAAACCAAGTTCTCTAGGTCCAATGCAACTGACGATTTGTGCATCTGAGTCATGGTTTGAGTTTTATCGATAGTTGCAACTCGCCTCCTCAAGCCATTCAAGGACATGTGACCAATTTGGTCCGGGGGCATAAAATCCAAACCAAGAAACATAATAGAGTTTCGTAAGCTCCCACAAATCTATTTATACAAGGCCCATGCAACTACACTAGCCAAAAAAACTCGACAGAGTGTTATTGAAAATCGAAGTCATCTTAAAAAATTTCACTATGTCTCATTGAACAAAACCCCAATGTCAGAGATACTCCAACAAATGGTTTTTCGGTTGACGAAATGATAGAGTAGTGGCCCCACTAGCTGAAACCTGGTGCTCTAAATCCAATGCAACTGATTATTTGTGCATCTGAGTCTCTGATTGAGTTTTATCCTGAGTTTCATGTCGCCCCTTCAATCCATTCAGGGATATGTGGCCAATTTGGTCTAGGGGCATAAAATCAAAATTGAGTAACATAACGAACTTCCAATACCAATACCAGTACCAATACCAATACCATATCAATACCAATACCAATACTAATACCATACCAATACCAATACCATACTATATGATACCATGCCAATACCAATACCAATACCATACCATACCATACATATTTGCACCTAAAAAGAAGGTTGAAGTCGATAGGGGTGATACAAATTGCTACATTTTTGCTAATCCAATCATGGCTAGCTAAATGATGCAAAGGTACCAAAATATCAATACCTAGTTCAAATCCACGTATCTATGAAACATTAATTCAAAAATATTATTAGATTTATCAAGAGTAATTAAAATCATGGAAGTGTTTGTATCCTCAAAATATTAAACAAGAATCAATGTGCTTGAAAAATAAATGATCATAAGAGTGGTCCAAGGTATCATTTTCAAGTGTGATAGGTGGTGCTAGTAGGCAATAATCAAATATATTTCTAGAGGAGATGCAGTCTAGGGGCATGCTAGTGGAGTGGGTATCTTATGTAAGAATTCAATAGGATAACTAAAGTAGATAATACAAATACTATACCATACCAATACTATATCATACCAATACCATACCAATACCAATAGCATACCATACCATACCATACCAATACCAATACCATACCATACCATACATAATTGCACCTATAAAGAAGGTTGAAGTCAATAGGGGTGATAAAAATTTCTACATCTTTGCTACATCTTTGCTACATTTTTGCTAAGCCAACCATGGATAACTAAATGATGCAAAGGTACCAAAATATCAATATCTATTTCAAATCCACGCATCTATGAAACATTAATTCAAAAATCTTATTATATTTATTAAGTGTAATTAAAAACATGAAGTGTTTGTATCCTAAAAATATTAAACAAGAATCCACGTGGTTGAAAAATCAATGTTCATAAGAGTGGTCCAAGGTATCAATGTCAAGTGCGGTATGTGGTGCTAGTAGACAAGAATCAAAGATATTTCTATAGGAGATGGAGTCTAGGGGCATGCTAGTGGATTGGGTAGCTTAGGTAGGAATTCAATAGGAGACCTAAAGTGGAGGTTATCCCAAGGGCCATTAAAATAAGGTATAGCATCAAATAATTTTTCATCATCATCGAAATTCATGGTAATGAGGGAAGAGCACTTTAACACATGGGAAAAGAGAGTGGATTGTTGGCTCCCAACTGTGAAGCTACAATATCAATTTTCAAGTCTAAGATGTTCAAAGGATTCCAATACTCATACTCTATCAGTGGAGGTTGTGCAAATGGTGGTAGTGGTCACATAAGGAATTTTTTATTTAGATCATGATCCAACCAAAACATAGGGATAGATAGCGAATGAGCTACTAAAGGTGAAACATTTTCTTGAGTAATGTTGTAGTTGAGAACTACAACATGTGATTGGATCAATGGTGGATCACTGTTTAGGCCCAAAATGGACAGGTTTTGACAAGATTTAGGTGCAATCCCTGGCATTTTTTGCACCCACTAAGGCTCCCATAGTTGACTACATTTAGGGGATAAATCAACGCTAAACTAGGTGTAGATGGCACCCAATTTAGCACGGAATGATATGTAGAAATTAAAAAAATGAAAATACCTGTAGGCAAGGGGACGAATATGCCCAGTGATATGTAAAACCTAAAAAATGCATATATCTACGGGCAAGGGGACGAATATGAAATTTTGGAGGGGAAGAAATAAAAAAACACGAATTGAGAGTTTACTATGGTGAATCGAGAAAGATTGTGACATGTCCATCTAAATTCCCTTCTACATTTCAACTCCAACACAATTTGAGTGTTTTCCAGGGTGAATGGAGATAGAGAGTGACAATTCAAGTGATTTTCTTGTTGCATTTTGACTCCAACATGTTTTGGGTGTTTCTTAGGGAGACTCCAACACGATTTGGGTGTTTCTTAGGGTGAGAGGAGATAGTCTAGGACCAGACCAACTCAATTTCAAACTACAGTTGGACTCCAACATGATTTGGGTGTTTTCTACGGCAAGGAGAGACTCGGTGTGAGCATACCAACTAATTTTCAAACTAGATTTGGACTCCAACATGATTTAGGTTTTCCTAGGGAGAATGGAGATAGGGTGAGACCAAAGCACGATTTGGGGGTTTCCTAAGGGCGAACTGAGATTTTTAAGTAAAACAATTATCAAATTTCACAATTCAACCTTTCTACATATAAATTTCTTCATATTTTATGGTCTATATGAGTTTTAAATTTTCTTATCCTTGTTAGAATAGGAGAAAAAAGACCAGGAAGAAGGGAAAAGAAATAAGAAACTTCAGAAATCATCACCAAGTCCACTTGCCCAAATCCTAACAGAAGGGATTTTCCCTAGATTTCTTAAAATGTCAAGTAGAGGGAAGGAAACAAATTCTATCCATAATGAGGTAAGTCTTTCTCAATTATAGATTTTTAATTGTCTCATTTTTTTTTTATTTTTTTTTAGTTATTTGTTTTTAATTGAAAATTTTAACACAAAAAAAATATTTTATATATCTAGTGAAATGAGAGGAGAAAGATGCATCATCTTCAATATTTGGGATAGAGGCCATAAAAAAACTTGATGGTGTAGAATTGAAAACGCATGAAAAATACATAGAAAAATGATCCACTAAGACCCTTGAGACATTGCAAGCAAATGAACCCTGCGAAAGGGAATCAATCGATTCCCCAACCACTCTTGGATTGAGCAAAAAATAAAGGAGAAATCATATTGGATGACCTCTATGAATACGGAACAAAGAGTGGAGACCTCCAATGTCGAAGCCACTCATGGGACCTGATGCAGGAGAATCGCTCCACCTGACGTGTGTTGATTAACACGAGTGGTGTGCATTAAAGGAAGGGAGAGGCATTTCCCTCTCATTTTGCCTTCAAAAATCTAAAACATGATTAAGGCAATTAATGTTGACAGATTGGTAGAGCCAAGTTGTTCCTTCACACAAGATGTAAATAAGGTCCCCATTAAGTGGTTGACGATAGGAGGGATGTGTATCTGATTTGGATCAGATTTCCATCATTGTAATCTTCCTCATTAGTCAGGCATTTTGAATGGTGATTAAACATCACTAGCTTAGCTTGGAGGGAATCTCATCGAGCCCCTCTTGTATAAACTCTTGTATCATTTCGAGTAGAGAATATAGGATAGAGTTGGCGGAACAGAGAGGGCTGAGACCTTTAGACTCACATATTGTAATGAACATTCCACCATTAATAGAAAATGTGATGCAGTACGCGCTCGCAAGAACGCCCTCTCACAAGATCTTTCCGTCTTCCACGGCTCGAAGAACTCCAAACAATTCTTCTATTTCCCTATCAGGAAAACTTCACCCACAGAAACTCTCTCGTGGGATCTCCCTCTTTACTTATCGGGAGATCGGACTTCACAATTTCATGAGGTTAGTGGTCTAGCGTTGGACTCTTCAATCCCCGATACCCGATATACCAGTCAACACTGACCTTTTCCTCTTCTATCAGAACTTCCTCTATTGCGAATTCGACACTCGCGATGTCGAGTCACTTGTTTTACCGAATCCCAAATCCCGATACACCGAACCTCCGATGCACTCACGAGGTTGAATTTTCAACAACCGTCACCTCCATTGGGATTTTAGATTTCGCTATATCATGAATCCTGATGTCAAGGTTTTGGGACTTCTCGCCACAAAACTCTGATATGGTGTGCCACCTATCCACTCACCGACTCCTGTGGCCCCACGCTATTCTCATCCCCGTTGGGATATCGTGTTTCACGATTTCACGATTCTTGCTGCCATGTTCACGGGACTTTAACCCGTGAAAACCTGATACACGATTCCACAGGAAGATCCTACGGTCCTTATGGCTCGGATCAACGGTTTTGCCCCTCCTGAGCTTTGAAACATTCAATGCTTCCACCGTAAATCACGTATTCCTCTGTGAGATCTAACGGTTCACAAGATATTGTGAATTCTCCTCAGAGAATACCGACTGTCTGTTCCTCCTTTGAGAAATCTGAGAAATGACTAAGTGTTCTTCCACAGAATGTTAGAATAATAGGACCGCAGAGCAATAAAATAAAACAAATGCAGAAACAAAACACAGAAGACACACAATACAAGAGAGACATAGATTTACGTGGTTCACCCAGTGTGGGCTACGTCCACCAA
>JZKD02S0014361.1:73846-85947 GCA_000966675.3 Picea glauca
TTCTGCATTAAAATCTAATAAGTGTTCCTGCTGTACAAGGACGAGAGCTTATCTGCTCCAGGTCCCAATTGATACATAAGTACGCCTAAATATGGATTCATTTATTCAATCGGCGGCGCTCCTCAAAATAGTCATGACCGTGACCCTGACGTCTCCCTTTGAAGTCTTTTCCATCTTCCCGTGCAGGCGTGCACGACGAGGTGCGGATGCTCCTGCATCACAAGCAGTTCGAAAAAGTCTAGTCCTTTGCACTGAACTCTCCACCTCCTTCTCTCATGTCAAAAGGACTTTTCACATCATGAGCGAACTTCCACCTTCATCGTCTTCTGCCTCAACATCCCACCTCTGTGCTTCGGTGATGTGAGTTTCTCCAATCTCCTTCTTTTTATCTGGACACTCGTAAGACTTGTGCCCATTCTTACCACATGTGAAGCATGTGATTACTCCACCTCTACCTCTTCCTCTACCTCTAGTACGGGGAAAAGTGTTATTGTCAGCATAATCTCCTCTCTACTCAGTATGTTGTCCTCTCTGTTCTGCATATTGTTGCCCTCGCTGTGAGGTTCCACCTCTCCCATTTCGAGTCTGAGGTTTCTTCTAGTCTTCCTTGGGCTTCTGGTTTCTGTCCTGGGAAATTGCTTTGCCTCTTGGCTGACTTCTGCCTCAGCCTCTCTGACTCTTCTTTCGGCTCAGCTTCTCTTCTGCTTTTAGAGCCATCTAATAAACATCTTCCACTGTTCGGATGGTTACCATGCTCATCTCATCCTGGATATCATATCTCAGGCCATTCATGTATTTGGAAACCTTCTCATCATCTCTCTCCCAATGACCTGCCCTGATGTTCAGTCTATAGAATTCCTCAGTGTATTCCTTCACTGTCATCAGCTTCTGTCTCAAGTTCTGCATCCTCCTGAACAAAGTAATTTGATAATCTTTGGGGATGAATTTCTCCTTCATCTTCGCAATCATCCTACCCCAACTTTTGATCTTCTTCTTTCCCTTTCAACGTCTGTCATCTTGCAGTTCATCCCACCACAATGTTGCATGTCCTTTCAACCATGTGACAACATGCTTGACCTTGTTGTCCTCTTTGACATATTCGTAGTCGAAGTAAGTATCCAGAGCTCTAATCCAGTCTAGAAGATCCTCTACATCCAAGTTTCCCTCATAAACTGGAATGTCCATTTTCTCTCTTGCACCCATCCTGGCAATAGCTTTGATCAAACGCTCGTTTGATGCATCTTCAGTCGCAACTTCCTCTTCATTTTCAGCCTCAATCTTGCTTTCAGAATCACTTAGATCCCCAGCACTAACTATGTGTCTTTGCATTGTCTCCATATCTTCAAGTATTGCTCGGAGATCATGCATTTGCCTCTCCATAGCTGGATCTACCATCTGCCTGCCTCTTCTTTTTAGCATCTCCCTATCCTCTAGATCAGGTGATTTCCTATCTCTTCTCGACGGCATGGTGAATTCTCCCCTCCTCTGCTACAGAAAGAAAAGAACCTTTATGTGCTCTGATACCACTTGATGCAGTGTATCAGAGTGCTCCTTATATATTATGCCTCCCTCACCTAAAATATACAGACAAGAATAAGGATCTGATACCACTTGATGCAGTACGTGCTCGCAAGCATGCCCGCTCATAGGATATTTCCTTCTTCCACGACCCGAAGAACTCCAAACAGTTCTTCAATTTCCCTATCGGGAAATCTTCACCCACAACAACTCTCTCGTGAGATCTCCCTCTTTACTTATTGAGAGATCGGACTTTGCGATTTCGCGAGGTCAGTGGTCGAGCATTGGACATTTCAATCCCCGATACCCAATATACCAGTCAACGCTGACCTTTTCCTCTTCTATAGGAACTTCCTCTATCGCGAATTCGGCACTCGCGATGTCGAGTCACTTGTTTTACCGAATCCCGAATCCCGATACACGGAACCTCCGATGCACTCACGAGGTTGACTTTTCAACAACTGTCACCTCTGTCGGGATTTTGGATTTTGCTATATCGCAAATCCTAATGTCAAGGTTTCTGGACTTCTCGCCACGAAACTTCGATATGGTGTGCCACCTGTCCACTCACCGACTCCTGTGGCCCCATGCTATTCTCGTCCCCATCGGGATATCGTGTTTCACGATTTCGCGATTCTTGCTGCCATGTTCATGGGACGTTAACCCACAAAAACCTGATACACGATTCCACAGGTAGATCCTAAGGTCCTTATAGCTCAGATCAACGGTTTTGCCCCTCCTAAGCTTTGAACCATTCAATGCTTCCACTGTAACTCACCTATTCCTCTATGAGATCTAACGGTTCACGGGATATCACAAATTATCCTTAGAGAATACCGACCGTCCGTTCCTCCTTTGAGAAATCTATGAAATGACTAAGTGTTCTTCCACAGAACTCGTTCACCTGCAACATAAACTTACGATGCCTGCTTAACTCTTCAAGGCACAAGCTCTCTGTACTTCCCTTGATGATTAATCGAAGGCCTATACCTCCTGAGCTTCTTTATAATCCCGAGTCTTAGAAAATACTCTTGCGCACACTCCTTGCGGCAACCTTCAACCACGTCCAAGTGTTGAAGTCCTTCGACTCTGCACACACCTGCGACAATAGTCCTTTGTTACTTCACTCAGGTTCACAATCCTGAGACTTTTACCTGGCCTGCACACTCCTTGCACGACTCTTGTGCCCAACTTCACCTTTGGGATGAATGAGAACAAAAGCTATCTCTATCTGAACCCTCTTTCAACGCACTCCTTGTGGACAATTCGACTGCACTCCTTACAGGAATCCTTGTTCAGATAGAGAAACAATTGAAACTCATTCCCACTTCCTCTCAAGCTTCAAACTCAAATCATGAAATCACATACACGGCATGTAAAACAAATGTATAAAAGGAAGCAAACATTCATGAGCATATCATTCAGCATCAATACACAGAGAATAACACAAAACCATGAAATTGAATCAATCTTCTTCTATTAATTCAAATATCTGTACATGGGTTTTCTTACACAGTTCTCTCTCTCTGCATGCTCTTGCTCCAAATGCTTCAATAATGTTACAATACACAATGCGGGTGTCTATATCTCGTTTCCCTCTTGCGCTCTAAAACTGTCTAATCTACACATTCAATTCTACCTACTTGCATTAACTACTTTAAATGCCTTCTACCTACTAAGGACGAGAGCTAAGGTCTCAAGGTCCATTTACATTATACATGTGCACCTCTTCTTAATGACTTCATTTAAGATTGCGCAACAACTTCAAGGTGTTTTCAAAATTTGTGCTGGCTTGTCCAGCTGTCCTTCACTTCCGCGCCGACTCGCTTGATGTGGGAGATGCTCGTGCATCAAAATGAATAGATTTTCCTGTTTGTTAATTTATTTGAAATGGATGTTTAGTTGTGAATGTCATTCGTATGTGTTTGTACTGTAGATGTATGTTAGGAATCGTCTGCATTGATAGAATTATAATCTTCTATCTGTAAGCATGTTGGAGTAAGTTTGGTTTTCTATGCTAAGTGCAAGGAGTGCGTGACAGAGAGTTGAAACTCTTGAGTCAACACAAGGAGTGTGTGTCTGAACTCATTCGAGTCAGAAGAGAAGCTGTGAGGAGGGCACACCACTACTTGGAGGGAAATTTCAAGGCTGCGAAATACCTTGGGAAGAAAGACTGTGTCGAAAGAAGCACAACGCAGAGTTACTGAATACTCTTGCCTATTTATTTACTTGAATACTTGATGCACTCTTGTAAAGTCTTCCTTCCTTAGAGTTTTCAGCAACCCCGAGATTCTCTCAATGCTTCCAACACTCTAGAATGTGTTGCTCCTGTGGGAAGAGTATTCAAAGACCTTGGCTATTTATGATGGATTCAAAGACGTCAACATGCTAATGGACTTTGGGAGAGGGCATGGAGAAGCATTGAATCTGATAACTGATGCATATCCTCATATCCACGCCATCAATTTTGATCTTCCTCAGGTCATTGCAACTGCACGCACTCTCCCAAGGTCTAAAGGCTCTTTTATTCTTTACATAGTTATCTATGGCTACCTTATTTATCTGAGGGACGATAGATGTGGTCAAAGATACAAGGATTTATGTCTATTCATACATACATAGGAGTGTATGGTATGTGTTTGATCTGAGAAGATTAGAAGTTCAAATTAAGAAGTAGTTAAATCTCCACGCAAAAGAAATCCCAAAAATGTTTCATACTTTAATTTAATATCCCCTTAAATCATAACCTTAAAAGTATAATACTATTATTATTAAGTATTATTATTATTAAGCCATCAAACCTTAATACTCTAGGAGTTCAGATTACGATGAAGTATATTTTCACAACTACTTGTTATTCCATTTGTCTACCTTATTCCCTATATATTCCTCTAATCGTATTCTCAATCACTCATTCAACGGAAACATGTTTGAAATCATACCATCAACAGATGCAGATGCGATTTTTATTAAGGTGATAATTACTGTTCGATTTTATTTGTACGTTAATTATTTGATAATGTTTACTTTGGATGTGTCCATGCAAGAAATTACTAGTACTATATTTACTTGTAAGTCTATTTTGGATTAGTCACGAGGGATTCGCATGGAAAGTCGTACGCACACTCTCCCAGTTTGGGGAGAGGTCACGAGTTCAAGCCTGGCTATGAGTCCCTCGGGCTGCTGCTTTCCACTCCCATATCATCCACTATGTGGGGAAGTATCGGGGTGGGTTCCCAGCGGGTTAATTTCCATTGGAAAAAAAAAAAGTCTATTTTGAATTTGTCAATCAAAGAATTTTCTACATTTCTGCGTCAAGCTACTGAACAACCGCTACCTGGACATTGCATATAAAGGCAAGTTAATAATAGCAGAGGTTGTACTTATAGGATCTGAAGATTCTTCCCTTATAGGATCTGCCCAAGTTTTAGATGCTCTTATGGTGAATGTTTCACCGGGAGGTAGAGAAAGGACCCGAAAACAATGGACTGAACTTTTAAAAGCTGTAAGTTTTTCTCTATCTAAAATCGTGGGGAGGAAGGGAAGTATAACTAAAATTATTGAAGCAATCAAGTGTTAAATGTTTAGATGAATTCCTACAGTTTATTTATGGCAGAAAGTGACCATTCTTTCGTTCATAGCAATGTGTTTTCCTACCAAAAAATATGCAGCAAAGTATGATGTAATCACATAGTTTAAGTTATTGTACAAACAACCCATTTCCCAAGGTAGACAATAAATATTTTGTCAGTGCACTCCATGTACTACGTGATAATTTATTTTGGTTTGAAAGACTAGGTTGTGGTTTACCATTGAAATTAGTTTCGGTTCATATGACACGAATTGTTGGTGAAATTATATGCATAATATATTACCAAACATAAATTATTACCGGAATTGATAATCAATAGAGTTGATGCACTATATGTGCCGACAACAAGTAGTTTATCTAATCTGATGAGTATAGCATAAAGAAGAGATATTTGAAACTAAACAAGTTGTTTTCACACTTCAAAGATAACACTCTCTACACATTTCAAAATTAAGAAAGAAAAACTCATAAACAAGCATATGATCTAAAGCTCTTGCTCATGTGATGGACCTGTTCATTGATGGTTCATTAACAACAATGAACACTTTGGGCATTTGCAACACTCCATTATAGGTGCATGTAGGGTGAGAGATGGAGGTCTTGATTGTACATGTGTTAGCAAGGTGTAACCTAATCAATTATGGAAAAGAGAACTATGTGTAGTGGGATGCTCCATTAAGGCTCATGTATGGTGAAAGATGGAGATCCAACTGTTCCTACACTGCCACACTTTGCAACAAATTCTAAGAGTGAAATCAAAACAAAATAACAGGTACATGAAATAAAAATCTACACTAATAATTTACAATGAGCTTACCAAGATGGATCGGTGGCCCTTGTTGATGCCAACGTGGAATATTTTATATCAGAAGATGCTAACTTCTAAAAGACACACAAGAGCATTGAGTTCAAACTTGCATTAATCTTCAACAAGTAGGTTTACAAAAAGAGTCTTTTCATGAATCCAATCTACATCATAAAAACTCGCCCTCCCCTCATGAAGAGAGAGCACTCTCTTTTATACATGAGATTTTTGAAAAGAGGATAAGCATCTCATAATTACAGATCCACTATTCTCTCAACCAATTTTCCATTATTACAAAATATGATCTCTTTAAATCCTCACAAATATCTCTCCTAATGCTTGGTTAAGATATGCTATCCAAATMTCCATGATCTTCTCCTTGGAATAGGGTTGAATATTWATCTCCTTGAAATGGTGGAGGAGATATTCGAGAAGTCTTTTGAATTAATCCTTCACATATTCCTACACTTTACAAAGCTCACACATTTTTGAGATATATATATGAAAACATGTTGATTTTCTAATATTAAATCATAAATTCTTTTTTAATACTAAAATGAATAAAGTGGAAAATTACAAGGTGAAACCCAAATGTATTTATGAAAACAATATAATGGAATAATGGAATATGGATAAATGAGAGGAATAGTGAAAGACATATAAGATGAAAATGTGACATTTGTGAGGCCCAACATTTCCCCTCAACTGAACTTATTGCATGTCCTCATGCAACCTTACATAAAATCTTTTTCTTCTCAATTTTTGGCAACTGAACTCTCGCTTTGATTGATGATAATGAATTTTTCCATGATGGTATATACATGAGTAACAACTGACATTTTCTTATGGTTGGTTATTGTGTGACAACCATGAATATAAAGAATGTTGGTTCTTGTGTTAACAACATTTATTTCATTATTTGTTCTCTTGCTGTAATAATAATTTACCCATATACTCGCTTGAAAAGTTAAGCTATCAATGTGCGTAAGAAAAAATCACTATGCAGAAGAAATCTTTTTTTCATATTTTTGAATCATGGCAATATGTATATCAATGCTTATGACACAAAGTGCAACAAAGTATCGTTAAAAAAAACAAATGTTGGTAAATGGTAAATGAGACGAAAAATGGAATGATGGTAGTGGAAAAATGGAGTGATGATAGTGAATAAAGTCCCTCCCCCCGCAACTGATTTGGTTGCATGCAACTTGACATGGGTCATAGAAGTGAAAAGGAAATAGAGCTTGGTGAGGGAATTTTCCAAATTATTCATTGGTAGAAGTTGAGGAATTACATGATTAAAGTTTAGAAAATATCATACCTCCACTTACCCAAAAGGTGGATGAACTATGAAATAGGAATATGTATGATATGACTGCTAGAGCATGGAAGGTGTCATTGTTGTAGGATCATTAAAATGTAACTATGAATATTGTAGCTACAACTCTTGGATCAGAGAATGTGAAGTGGAGGAATCTGAACTGCTACTCATCAATCATGGAAAAGAGGAAGTATGAAGGTGGAACTGTAGTACTCTCATATAGCTGAAGTCATGCTGCTGTAACTGTTGAGGGAGTCATGAAAAAGTGCATAGTCTTCACCTCCTACAACCTCGATGGTACAATTCTAGTCATGCGAATGAATGTGTTGATGTCGAGCATAAAGAGAAGTCATTGGATTACCATCCATTGATGAAGGTCATTAACCAATGCGAGGAAAAATCACCATTGATGTCAGTGAGTGCCAAGGTACCAGAGTACATATTGCGAAGGGTGAATAGATTTGTCGATGTCGAGCCACTTACAAGATCTGACAATCAAGGGATAGTGATGTATTCCCATGATTTTCAACGAAATAACTTCTCATTAAGGCATGCAAGCCTCCAAGTACTCAAAAGGAACTCTAGTCTATATCCCAGATAAGGTGCTAAGGTCAATGGGGAAAGACTTGTTGAAAGGCGGGCCTTAAGGAATCCCACATCACTTAACATGAGTTTTTACAAAATATTGGTAGGACCATCAGAAAGGATCTGAGTAGCAACAAGTTTTTATGGCGAGGAAAACAATGCAATGTAGTCATGGAAGGGAACTGAATGGTTTTATTCGTAAGGAAAAAGATGAACTGAAAAATATAAAAAAATGCATGCAACTCATAAAGATAGGCTTGTGTGAATCCATGACGGATAAGGAAATAGAAGATGGGCTTCAACACAAGGATGACTAATATGCTTTGAAGGAGAATTGCAAGGAAAACATTCATGACGCAAAATGGTGTTTATGATATGGGTTTGGTGTAACAACAGACATCATGATGTGTATGATGAAAAGAAGCTCCTTAAAGCATGTTTTTGTGAAAATATTCGTGATTTCTGAAAATCACTTCAGGATAAAATGCGAATGTGTCCAAAACCTAAAAAAAACTTAGTACAAATTCCTGCATGAAAACTTGTGAGAAGTTCGAAAAACATAGCATACAGAAAGAAGTACCAATGCGGCAAATTAAAGAAATAAAATGCATTTTTGTACCTATTGTCATTGCACACTTATTTTATCATTGATCGCGATGTCAAGTGACTTAAAAAAATAGATAAGTCCTAAGCATAAAAACATGTTTTGAGGTTGTTTTCAGGAACTAAAGAATGTCCATTTGCAAGTTCATTTTTTATGTTTTTATTTTATTTATTTATTTATTGGTTTTGTTTGTTGTTATTTTGAAGTTGTTCATTTTCATTTCTTTTTATGTGTTTTTATTTTTATTTTTATTTTTATTGTTTTTTTAATTTTTGTTTATTATTTAAAAACAAAATACATGAAATGATTTTTATTGTTTTATATTTCATAGTTTATATTACATACCCAAAAAAATGAAAAGAGACTATTGTTTTATTTATTTCTATTAATAAAAACCTATTCTTAAAAGAAAAATGGAAAACAAATCTTTATTATATAAAAAAACTCACAAAATCAAAATCATCACCGACAGATTTGCATTCCAAATTAGTTCAAAGAATATCATAAACTCCATTCCGTTCTATGAGTTCGATTTTTGTTATATTATTGTGCGTGTGAGAAAAAAGTGTTTATCAATTTCAATTAATGATTTTAATCTTCAATTCTGATAGTATAGACTCTTCTAAAAAGATTAGCAGGAATTTCAAAGAATTTGTGCACATTAAAACGTTAGCTGCTCAACATGCACCAAATTGTAAAAAAATGGCATCCACCTATTTTAAATGTGATCACCTTGCTAAAATTCTCCATGCCCACACCCTGCACATCCAATATTGTAGAAGTTGAATCCATGTTCCTTTTGGCTGCTGCAGTGTCCACTGCAAATATATAAATCAATGCTCCATTTTGAGGCCTGTTGTATGTTCCATAAGTTGGTGTAATTATTGTCGTGGAGCCCCATAAATAGTATTTTGATGTTCAAATCAAGTGCATCTACGAAAAAAGATGAAAAGAATCAAACATGACTTGTATAAATGTGAGATGATTCAACAATTGATATTTTATGTTTCGTTTATTTAGGTAACTATTCATGCAAAATAGTGAGGAGGCGCACACCAATTCATTTCTCTCTCTAGATGGGTATTTACACAAAGTAATAAGAGGCAGGAAGAATTTCTCTTTGCTCCTATAGAGATCGAACTGTCCAAGAAAAATGGTGAGGACAAGCTATCAGATTAGCACACTAAAACAATTTTTCAATCTTTGGTCTTGGGTCAAAATCAACACCACCAATAGTGGGTGAAAGGTAAAGAAAAAACAACTGACACCACTGAGCCTGGATTCAACCTTAAGTCTGTTTGTCTTTCTCTCCTTTCATCAAAAAAATGAAACAACCAGGATCATACAGTAATTATATGGAGATGGGATAGCTTAAAACTTATTGGAACGGTAAGGAATTAAATGTCATCCAAATAAAGGAAGGTCAGAGATAAACAAAAGAATCCCAAACTAATCTCTAAATTTCATACTCTAAACCATTCCCATTTTGATGCTCTATAAGTATCTGCATCTGAAAGAGATTGAAGAAAAGACAGATTCAACCCCCATTCGTTCACACTTTCCCATGAATTACGTTTCCCATCGCACATGCAAGTTAATTCCACTGTCTATTTCAGAACCACAGTAATTATTGCTCATAAAATCCTCACCACTGAATTCTCATATAGGATATTTTCGACATCAATTATGCGTTTTTGGTAAGTGATAAGTAACAGGTAAGTGATAGGATTAAGTGTTTGAGACATAAACCAATCAAATGACCAGATTTACGCATTGTAACATAACTTTAATCCTTGGGGAAATCAACCACATATGCTCGAAAACCAAATTAAATGGCCATTTTCACGTACTGTAGCCCCGTGCTTTCACCCGAAGAGTGATAACCTAGCCTTATAAATCTCTTCTTTGGCTCCATACTCCATATTCAATTTCCCACTTTGTAGATGCCAATTTTTTTCAAAGGTCTGCCCCAATCCAGTATTTCTGAGTCAATTCTTGTTTCCATGGTGATCACTCATACAATAATATCAAATGGTAGGGCCATACCAACTGATCGTTCCATAAAGTGTAGTTATGGTTCACCCTGACAATGGAATACTAACGAGAGAAAGAGTAAGACAACGTTATAGCCCTTTCTCTATATGGTCTAACAATTTCAGGGTTGTTTTGGATACATGTTTCTTACTTAGATTCTTGTAACACAGATGCCAGAGCGGACGCAATAGAAACACAAAAACAAAAGATATTGTTGTTGGTGGAACACAAGATTCAAAATCCTGAATTGGTCTTCAACATACGTCCTAATCAAAACAATAAATTAATTATAACCTTTCCATACTTCTCATTGGATCATCGATTCATTTCCAAGAAGAACAAAAGTGTAGGATAAATCAAATAGTCAATCATCATAAACGTAGAGGGATATGTGTTTACTCACATGAACTCGACCAATGGTTGGGGAAGAGCATATCTCTTATTCTTTTTCTATCTGTGCCCTCCTTTACGGATGTCTCATGTAGAGGGAATGGAAATCAAATATTGTGCCACCACCAAAAATAAAACAACTATTGAAAATATCAGAAAATGATTTTCAAATCCATGTATTGAGATCTAACAGGAAACCAAATACGGGAGCGATGGGTGATAAAGTATTCATAAAGTATATTGTTAGAGATTACGACATTAGAGTCCAATCCATTGACATTATTGTTTTGGAAAATTTTCATCAAAACTCGGCAACCAACAACCTTGGTTACCTATCCCTTATTCTCCGAGGAAATATTAACACATAACACGCTTCCATGATACAGTTCCATTAAGAGGAAGCAGTGAAGAAGCAGTTTTATGAGCTAGACTAGACATTTTTCAAGGAATTAAATAGAATTTGGAAATGCGGGGCTTGGGAATCTCGGATATAGATTTCACCCAGCTCTGATATTGCGTTCTTAATTTTCTGGCCTCCAGGCTCAACAAAATAGTTTCTACTGCATCATTGGAATTCGTGGTATTGTTATTTTATTGCTCTTGTTTTATTCCAGGTTTAATTTCTAGGTGGGAATATGATGAAGAGGGTAGTACTACTACTCAAAACCAGAATTGGACAAGTTCGAATGTTAAAAACATGAAGACTCAGTTCAACTAATCGCAACCGGGATACAACTTCAACCACTGTTTTCAGTATATAAAAGCTTGTAGTGACCATATTAATTTAACATCAAATAATTAATCAAACAAAATAGTATCTTCTACTTGATTTATGAAACTGGGTAATTTCTTATAAATTCAGCACATACACATATAAATTGATCAACAAATAATAAAATTCATAACATAATAAACAAATACATAATTTAAAATACCTAGGTGTAACATCCCGCTCTGGCGCACTTACCAAACTTACTTATTATTTGAGGACACTTGCTCGCGAGTGATCCGGATTTTTATGATGATAAAACTTTTTCTCATTATAATGCGTTAAGTTTTATGACATGATGTTGTTACTACCTTGATGTAGACAGGTGCCGCTGACTCAGTTCGTTGAGTGTGCAGGGCTTCGGACCATGAGGATGCAGAGGCATCGGTAGAACTCCCTTGGACTCCGGATTGAGTCAGGGAGTGGGGTATTTGAGTTGTTCATTTATGATGGTATTGTTTCATTTTTATGATGTACTATTGA
>JZKD02S0014361.1:88680-109050 GCA_000966675.3 Picea glauca
GCTCTAACTCTGCCAATTTTGCGCATTTCGATCTTCAACCCTGTAATTTTGTTTGTAAAAATATTTTACATGAAACAAAGGAGATTTACTATTAAATAAAGTCATGGATTTCACTTGTTTTACTTTGGTAAATTTGTTTTTACTTTGGTAAATGGATTTCACATGTATTTCTTTTATATTTATATTTTTGTTAAAATTTCTATGTTTGGTTTGCAAGTTAGGTGGAGCTGGAGTTGGAGCTGGGAACTTGGCCCTTAAGGCTCCAGATTGTGAACGAGGTGCTCTGATACCATGTGTAGTAGCCGAGTAAATTTAACATCAAATAATTAATCAAACAAAACAGTAACTTCTACTTGATTTATGAAACTGGGTAATTTCTTATAAATGCAACACATACGCATATAAATTGATCAACGAATAATAAAATTCATAACAGAATAAACAACTATGTAATTTAAAATACCTGGGTCTGATGTTAACCCTTCGTTTTCTGCTTGTCTTGTTGACCTTCCTGCTGTTGCCTTGTCGTGCTTGAATCCACGGACCAACTCTGCCCAAAACCGAGTTTCCACCCTGCCAACTAGGACAACTACCTAGCTCCAGGATACCATATGGATATCCTGGCCCCCGTGCCCAAAACCCCCAACAAACCAATGCCCCCTATACTAACCCTTCCCAACTACAAAACTCCAACTCTCCTCTACGCAATCCAAGAGAAAACCTCCAAAAATTCCCCGTAGAATGGTAATCCCTTGCTTCGTAACCTCCCCCGCTCATATCCTCCTTCACTGCCCTTTCTCCTCATTTATTTCCTTATCCCTACATTCATTCCCTTATCCACATAGTTAATGTTCCTTATCCATTTATTAATGCCCCTTATTCCTTCCGTATACGTAACCCTTTTTTTTAACAATATAATTTATTAACTCTTTTAAATTTATTACCCTGTTCATTCAATGTGACAGGTAATTAATTTAATTAATTAATTAATTAAAATTATAACAATTAATTAATTAATAAATATTTAATTAGTATCATTATACCAATCTTGTTTAATTAATACCATGTTAAGACAATTAATCCCCTAATTAATTTTTACTTAATAATCCTTAAACCTTTATTCAACTAGGGTTGTCACAAATCTCAAAGGATTCATCCACCTAAATTTGCAAACCAGTTTTGTCTTATTCAGATAATGCTTTATTTTTCTTACTTGTAGGTCCAATATAGACATGCAACATTTCTTACATTAAACTTTTTTTAATAATAATAATAATTTTTTTTATTTGTTTCTAAAAAATGAAAGTGAAAAATGTAAAACAATTTGAATTTTTTTTAGCAAATGGAGATAAATGATTTGGAAATTAAGGATGAAATCGATTAGGCATGCTTGGAAAACATTAATTTATTCATTCCTGAAAAATTTAAAGCTATCCTACTTTCTAATCCTCACGATCACATGAAGCGCGAAGGAGAGCATACTTATTCTAAGTGAAAGAAAAAACTGAAAATAAAAGCATGTTTTTTTTATTCGTTTACCCTACCTACTCTGCGCTAATTAAAAATTAGAGATTAGTTACATGTAGTCAAACTTCCATTGTACCCATGCATGCAACAAAAATAAAAATATGTCCTCTTTCAATTTTGCAAATGACAATCGAAAATATAGATAAACGTGCAAAATTAACTGTTGAAACTGTAAATTAACAAAATAAAAAGAAAAAATAAATGGATCTAACCTCGTACTCGCTTGAAACCATCATTTGATAAGGATTTTGTAGGTGTGATTTACCTCCTTTAGATCATGCTGCAACTCCTTTTTGTCCTCCTCGACCTCCTGCTTGCATATTTTTTCTTCATTAAATGTGCAGGATCCCTCGAATGTTGATGCCTTGTTCATTGTTGGAGGAGTAATTAAGCCCTCAGCTACTGTCAATATCTCCTCTTTGTGAGAAGAGGAGATCCCAACCTTTGCAAGGATTTGAGTGAGTTGTTCCAATCTTATAATCATAGTTAAACCATATTGAAAAAGGAGATTCTTACAACACCCCAAAAATGATTTATCATCAAACATTTGAATTTTAAAACTAAGAAATTAAAACTATTTGTAAAAATAAAACACACCAAACTTGAACTCCTTGCGTTATTGGGAACCTCTTGTCACTAGGTTATTAGTTCACGCAAGTTATCTCATCATAAATAAAAACTAAATTTGCATAATTAAAAACACACTTTTGCATAAAATAAGGAGAAACACACTTCTTCATAAAAGGGAGAGGACAAATTAATTTTGGAGCAACCCCACTAAAGTGGATGCATGGGATCTTTCCTCACATCTTAATGTCTTCTCTCCACCCTTAGTTCATCCATAAAACCAATTCAAAATCATTAAAGAAATCTAATTCAAATGCTACCTATTACCATTTACAAGTCCCCGAGAACAATGCCAAAATGATGGTGCAATTATATGCATAATATATTACAAAAAATAAATTATCAACCAGGATTCATAATCAATAGAGTTGATGCACTATATGTGTCGACAACAGGTAGTTTATATACGTCTAATGAATATATCATAAAGAAGATACATTCGAAACTCAACACTTTGTTTTTCACACTTCAAAGATAACACTCTCCACACATTTCAAAATTCAGAAAGAAAAACCCATAAACAGGCATATGATCTAAAGCTCTTGCTCAGGTGATGGACCTGTTCATTGATGGCTCATGAAAGGAAAAGATGAAATTTGATTCTATCTCCCGGAGAAACTAAAATAACAACAATTAACACTTTACGCATTCACAACACTCCAGTATAGGTGAATGTAGGGTGAGAGATGGAGGTCTTGATTGTGCATGTGCTAGAAAGGTGTAACCTAATCAATTCTGGAAAATAAAACTGAGTGTAGTGGGATGCTCCATTAAGGATCATGTATGGTGAAAGATGGAGATCCAATTGTTCCTACATTGCCACACTTTGCAACAAATTCTAATAGTGAAATAAAAACAAAATAACATGAAATCAAAATAAAAGTTACATGAAATGAAAATCTACATTAATAATTTACAATGATATTACAAGATGGATCGGTGGCCCTTGTCAATGCCAACATGGAATCTTTTAGATCAGAAAATGTTAACTTCTAAAAGACAAACAAGATCATTGAATTCAAACTTGTATTAATCTTCAACATGTATCTTTACAAAAAGAGTATTTTCATGAATCTAATCTGCATCATAACAACTCCCCCCACTCATGAAGAGAGAGCACTCTCTTTTATACATGAAAGCTTTGAAAAGAAGATAATAATCCCATAATTATAGATCCACTATTCTCTCAACCAATTTGCCATGATTACAAAATATGATCGCTTTAAATCCTCACACATATCTCTCCTAATCCTTGGTTAAGATATGCTATCCAAATCTCCATGATCTTCTCCTTGGAATAGGCTTGAATAATGATCTCCTTGAAATGGTGGAGGAGATATTCAAGAAGTATTTTGAATTAATCCTTCACATATTCCTACACTTTACAAAGCTCACACATTTTTGAGATATATATTAAAACATGTTGATTTTCTAATATTTAATCATAAATTCCCTTTTAATACTAAAATGAATAAAGTGGAAAATAATAAGGTGAAACCCAAATGCATTTATGAAAATGGTATAATGGAATAATGGAATATGGATAAATGAGAGGAATAGTGAAAGAAAAATAATATTAAAATGTGACATTTGTGAGCCCTATGATGTAGGAGTATCGCTCCATCTCAGCACAAGCCAACTAATTAACACACGTGGTGCACATTCAAGGAAGGAGAGGCGTCACCCTCTCATTTTTTTCCTTGAGAATCGAGGGCATGATCCAGGAATTAATTGAGGACAAGCTGGAAGAAGAAAATTTGTGCTTTCGCACGAGATGGAGATAAGGTCGCCATTAATAGGCTAATGGTAAATTGGATCTACATCCGATTTGGAGCGAAATTGTCATCATTGTATTTTTCCCTTTCGACAGGCATTGGGGACAGTGGTTTGATACCATTAGTTAGCTTGCAAGGGAAGATCATTTGATCTCCTCTTGTATAAATATATGTATTATTACAAAGTAGAGGTTAGACGATAGGGGGTTGAAGGTTGGCCATAGATAGGTCGATTATAGGTTGTTTAGTTAGCTTGCAAGGGAAGTTGATTTGAGCCCCTCTTGTATAAATCTCTCTATTATTGCAAAGTAGAGGTTAGACGATAGGGGGTTGAAGGTTGGCGCTATATAGTTCGATTATAGGTTGTAAGGAGAAATACAAAGAGACGAGACTCAGTTGCAGCTCAGACTCCACCATTGTAATATGGCATTCCACCATTAATAGAAAATGACAGTTTTTCTTGTTTTACATTTTTTTTCAATGGATGTTGTGTTATGAATGTATTTTACATGCATTTAAATTGTATATGAATGTTAGAAATCATCTGCAAGGACAGAGATATTGTTTTCTATCCGAGAGTGTGTTGAGTTAAGTTTGGTTGTATAGGCTAAGTGTAAGGAGTTCGTGATAGAGATTGGAAATTTTGTAAGCCAACACAAGGAGTGTGTGAATGAACTCTATGGCATTAGAAGAGAAACTGCTAGGAGGGCATACTAGTTTAATTTACAGACTCAGGGAGAAATTTCAAGGCGGTTAAGTCCCTTGGAAATAAAGACTATGTGGAGAGAATCATAGTCCATAGTTACTGAACACTTTGGAATACTCTGCCAGAAGGGCATAGAGCTTGCATGATCATTTGCAGGAGAAACATGAGTGAAGGTGTTGGAGAATCCCATAATTGCTAAACATTCTAGTGAAGGAAGGCTTTGTAAGAAGTGCGTCGACAAAGGAAAGGAGATGCCTTAAACCTTTCCATAAGGCCGATGGAGAAGCCATCAGAGAGATGAGCCAATCACAAGGAGTGTGCCTAAGGTGTTGTGATTTTTCTTTACAAGATCAAAAAGAAGAGAGAGAAACTGCCAGGAGGGCACGAGAAAATCACAGAGGAACTTGGAACCTTCGAGGTTTTCAAGTCGAGAAAAGTCGTAGGAGAGTTTCATGGATTTCTGCAAGGAGTGAAAAAAGGATCCTTTGAGAACAGTCTAAGACTGAAAAGGTGAAATTGAGCTATGTGTGAAAAGGAGTCGAGGACTTGATGAAGTCTCGAATATGGAGAAGTCATTCATCATCAAGGAGGAGACATGTGGCAGAATATCGAGAGGATCAGGAGAAAATAATTCATAAGGTTTGCAGGAGAGAACAAAGGTCTTCGTGAAGTTGCGAAGAGAGATTTCAAATCCATATCGTTGGATATGGAAGGATACATGGCAAGGGATAAACGCATCGTTGATTTTCAATCGGAAGAAGTAGAGTTACGAGAGGATAAGACTCACAAAGTCCAAACTTGTGATTCGATAATAGTAGTTGATCATGAAAGGAATGATGACTGTATACGTGGTCTACGAGTGTTCACCAATTTAGAAATTGGGGAAAGGAGGAAGCAGTTCACGAAATTCCCTAAGCGTGGGGTTGCAAAGGAAGTTGGACCCACGGTCATAGCCTGTGGTCAAATCAATGAGGAAGTCTAGCCTCGAGATAGAGAACTTGTTGGCACAAGAGCTAAAACTGAAAGGAGAGGGTCCGCAGGTGCCACATCGTAGGTGTCGAGTAACTGAAAATGGGCCCGTGTTAAGTTAAATCGGTTCCATCAGGAGCCTAATGAACCATTTGTTTTGATGACTTAAACGATCCTAGAATTGGAGGTCATGATGACCCCTCTTTGGCAGGAGAGAAGGGGGGAGGTCATCTTCAAGAGTGGAATAAGATCCTGATTTCGTCTATAGAGTGTGGATGAAAGGAGATGAGAGAGTTAGTCTGACACCAAGAGATTAGAGACTAGTTTCATCTGCAGAGTGTGGAAAAAAGGATATGAGAGAGATAGTATGACACCAAGAGATCAGAGCTTGATTTCGCATGTAGACAACAAGTGAATAAGGAGACAAAGGAGTGGATGCAGGATTGATTTCTGTAAGACAGGGAGGCAGAGTGTGATGCATTGTTGGAGCTATTGCAAAGCATGCAATAGATGATAACCAGCTAGGTGGGTTGTATACAAAGTAATATGGCCACTAATGGTCATAAGCATGGTCGAGGATAAGTCTATTTGCAGAAGAGTAAGGAAGATATGGACAAGGAGCTACGTGAAATCCGAGTGGAGATGGAGAAGCTTGCATTCAATATGAAATAGGATTCAAAGGTACACTAGAGGTACGAATGGCCTTTGAAGAGGACAGATAGATGGTATTTCCAGAAGTTGTTATCTAGAAGGCAACAACAGGTGTTAAATAGGTGGCTGAGGCATGCTGAAAACCTCGTTCATAAGGGAAAGAGATCTGGAAAGAGTCTCATAGATTTTCAGGTGGGTAATGAGAGCGGATCAATGGATCTCATAAAATTCCAGGTGGGCAGAAGAGAAATCCCTGATTTCTAGGAGGGTAAGCGAGAAGAGACGAGCTCAACTGATATTTCGTTGATAGATAGAGAGGAGGTAGAATAAAAAACTCAATCGGATGGAGATTCACGTAGAACTATGAGTCACGTGAATGAAGATGATGACAAGTTAGAAAATTCATCATAGCGACGAAGGAGGATCATAGGGATGTTCTGATCATTGGAGGAGTTGAGATATTCTTACCAAGTGGTCGAGGAAAGGCTAGCACATATATTTCATTAATTGATCTAGAAATTAATTTAAGACAAGATGGAAGGAGAAAATTCATGCCTTCGCATGAGATGGAGATAAGTTTGCCATTAATAGGCTCACAAAAATTGGATCTACATCCGATTTGGAGAGAAATTGTCATCATTGTATTTTTCCCTTTCGATAGGCATTAGGGACAATGTTTTGACACCATTAGTTAGCTTGCGAGGGAAGCTGATTTGAGCCCCTCTTATATAAATCTCTGTTTTATTGTAAAGTAGAGGTTCGATGATAGGGGGTTGAAGGTTGGCCATAGATAGGTCGATTATAGGTTGTAAGGAGAAATATAGAGAGTCGAGACTCAGTTGCAGATCAGACTCCACCATTGTAATTTGGCATTCCACCATTAATAGAAAATGACAGTTTTTCCTGTTTTACATTTCTGTTCAAGGGATGTTGTGTTATGAATGTATTTTACATTCATTTGAATTGTATATGAATGCTAGAAATCATCTGTAGGGATAGAGATATTGTTTTCTATCTGAGAGTGTGTTGAGTTAAGTTTGGTTCTCTAGGATAAGTGCAATGAGTGTGCGACAGAGATTGGAAACTCTGTAAGGAGATGCAATGAGTGCATGAATGAACTTTGTGGAGTCAGAAGAGAAACTTCTAGAAGGGCATACCAATTGAATTTACATACTCAATGAGAAATTTCAAGGCAGTTAAGTCCCTTGAAAATAAATAATGTGTGGAGAGAAGCATAGTCTAGAGTTACTGAACACTCTGGAATACTCTACCAGGAGGGCATAGAGCTTGCGTGATCATTCACAGGAGAAACATGAGTGAAGGTGTTGGAGAATCCCAGAATCATTGAACATTCTAGTGAAGGAAGGCTTTGCAAGAAGTGCGTCGACAAAGGAAAGGAGATGCCTTAAATCTTTCCATAAGGTCAAGGGAGAAGCCTTCAAAGAGATGATCCAAGTGCAAGGAGTGCACCTAAGGTGTTGTGATTTTTCCTTACAAGCTCAGAAATAAGAGCGAGAAACTACCAGGAGGGAACGAGAAACTCGTAGAGCAACTCAGAACCTTAGAGGTTTTCAAGACGAGCAAAGTCGCATGAGAGTTGCACAGATTTTTGCAAGGAGTGCAAAAAGGATCCTTCAAGAATAGTCTAAGTCTTTAAAGGTGAAATTGCAATAAGTGTGAAAAGGATTTGGGGACTTTCTGAAGTCTCGAAGATGGAGAAGTCATCCTTCGTCAAGGAGGAGAAAGGTGGTGGAAGATCGAGATGTTCAGGAGAAATCTCTTTGTAAGGCTTGCGGGAGTGAACAAAGGTCTTCGTGAATTTGCAAAGAGAGATTTCAAATATAGACCATTGAACCTGGAAGGATACATGGCAAGGGATCGGTGCATCGCTAATTCACAATCGGAAGAAGCATAGTTGGGAGAGGTGAAGACTCGTGAAGTCCAAACTCGTGATTCGATCATAGCCGTTGATAGCAAAAGGAACGAGGACCGTATATCTCGTCCAGGAGTGTTCGCCAATTCATAAATTGGGAAAGGAGGAAGTTGTTTGAGAAAGTCCTGAAGCATGGGGTTATAAAGGAAGTTGGACCCTTGGTCATAGCCCATGGTCACATCAACGAGGAAGTCTAGCTACGTGAGCTAGCACTCATTTTCGCAAGAGATAAAAGAACAAGGAGAGGGTCCACAGGTGCCACATCACAGGTGTCGAGGAACTTTAAAAGGGCTTGTGTCAGGTTAAATCGGTTCCATCAGGAGCCCGATGAACCATTCGGTTCATTGACTTGAATGATCCTAGACCGGGAGGTCATGATGGCCCCTGTTTCATAGGAGAGAAGGGGGGAGGTCGTCGTCACCCAACACTAACCTTTATGCTTATAATTTTGAAGTAACTTTTATGCTTTGAAATTAGGCTTGGCTTCAGAATTGAGAATTAATTTTGGTAATATCATTTTGATTAAGGAAATTGGAGTTTACATCTTAATTATTTTAAAATAAGTAATATTATGTTTTAAAGGTCTCTTACTATTGGAAGATATGTAAATTCCTTATATTGATTAAATAAAAAAATTACATTCTTTTTAATGTAAAACTTTAAAAATAAAGAGAATGAGATGTGTAATTCTTTTAGTAGTCAACATGTGTCCATTTAAAAAAAATAATATAATATTCATGAAATAAAGAAACAATGTGGAATTTAATGTAAAAGTTTAAAAACAAAGAGAAATATATATATTTCGTTAAGTTTAATTAGAAATATTGTAATAATTCTGAGTGTCTTATCTTTGTTCTGTGAGATATGGAAAAAACTTACTTAGCTTTGTTATATGAGATATGGGAAACACTTGGTGAAAGTTTTATGTGAGCTACAAGTTATAAACCATTATAAGTATTCATTTTGAAATTATAAATTTTTTTTATTGTATTTTCTGATGTGTTACATGGTGGGGACCATTTTGACTTTCCTAAAGTGTTTTATAATATAAAAGTGACTTTATGTTTTTTTAATGACTTAAGTGAAAAGTTAAGTTGGTGGTCCCAAAAATATTTGTGAGCATTTAATAATAAAGTGTACTATTAAATGAACATTTAATGTGAGCCTTTAGATATTATTGATTTCACCCATTGATGAGTTAGTTGATATTAGTTAGTTAGGGTTTTGGGAAGAGGAAAAATATAAAAAAGACATATAAGGAAAGAGAGAAAACATTATTGAAGTCACATTGTCATTAATTGAAGAGAGGGATCAATTAATACGTTGGAGAAAGGTAGAGAAAGAGAAGTATTTCAAGAACATTTTCCAAGAGAGAATTCCATGGTTTCCAAGAGAGAATTTCGTACAACATGAGCATTTAATTTCTAGGTTGTACTATTGTATACATAGTTGGAGGGCGCATTTATTATTTCTGGGTTGCACAGTGATTTTCATCATGCAAACTGAGGTTAATACAATCAATAATGAAGGTGATATAGTTTCAGATTGCAAGCACACATTTCTAGACTATTTTTTGTGCATTTATAACTAGTTTGGATAGTCCGTACAATGTACAAAATTTATAGAAAGGCAGAAGTAACAATCCATATAGTTTCTAAAGACAAATGTTAGTTAGATGATGAGATAAGTATATCTTGAATGATTGTAATTTGTACTTGAAATAAAATATTTTCTCTATAGTTGGGTTGCCTGACAGTTCATGAGGATTTTCCCTGGCTTATGCCTAATTTATTGTGTCAACTGCTTATAGTAGGATCTACTTGGTTAATTGGTACTTTCATTTCAGTTTCAGTTTGATTCAACTTCATTAAATTCATTTGGTGTAATTGGTTAATTAATAACTCATATTAAATGCAAAGTCAAGTGTTTCAGCCAAGTGTTTGATGAAAGGTTTCAGTGAAGTTTTTTTTTTGTCATAGAAAATATACATGGTATCAGAGCCTAGGGTTCTGTAAGTGAAGTTGAAAGGAGAAAAAGAGAGTTAGGGATTGTTTTGTTGTGATTTTGATTGGTTTATTCTCACCAAGAACAATTAATGAAATAATGTCTTTTTGTATAAAGTTTGAGGACAAATTAGATGGATTATCTAATTGCCTTCAATGGAACAAGGTGTTTTTACAAGCGAACAAAATGGAACTAGGATTAATGGATTATTGTCTTCAGAGATGAAGTAGGTCTTGTCGATATTGGTAAGGGAATATTTCATTCTCACGAGCATATTTATTCCCTCTGTTGGTTTGATTTCCTGCAATATTTGAATAGTGGAAATGTAAAGATAAGAAAGAATGAGGGAAAGGGAATCTACACCAAGAGCATCATATGGTAGTTGGGAGGCAATTTGGCCGATGTAAAGAAGACCATCAAGAGTATCTCTATATATATGTCTAGAATTTTTAGAGGAATGGAACATTATAAGATAAAGGGACTCACTACTGAAAATTGCATGCTTAGGGATGAACTGTAGAGCACCATTTCATTCTCCATTGTTTGTATATTAATATCCTAATCCTCTAGCGTCCCTTCCTTTTTCATGGCTTGGATATCCACACCTATTCATCCTCCATTGTTTTCATATTCATATCCCAAGCCTCTACTAGCCCTTCCTTGTTCATAGCTTGGATATATATACATCACTGTAACATCATTGTAGATTTGGGTTATTCAATCCTAACTATAATTTGATTGTAGATTTAGGTTATTGGAGACCAACCAAAAAATAAACTATGAAATTTTCTTCTAGGTTTTCCTCTAATGATCTATATGCAAGTTGTTGGAGGTCTAATCTAAAAATAAAGGGTTTTAGTTTTTGGTTGAAGCCTTTGATGATATGATTATACTACTAGGACAATCATGCTAAGGATAATCGATCTAGTGGATGGAGAGAGGAGAATTAGGGCCTATTTCTTAGATGATGTAGGTGATTTAAAGACGAAGGACATATTTCAATAAAAAGGGGTTTACTATGAAAAATGCTATAATTAGGATTGAACACTACAGAACTTATTTTTCCGTCATGTCTTGAATATTCATATTCCAAGCCTGTTGCAACCCACCTTTGTTCACGATTTGGATATACATACCTTTCAACTACCTCAACCAAAGTTCTTTGACTATGAGCGAAAAGAAAGCTAAGCATATAATAGTTGGTTGTAACCTTCTTTAATAATCTTTGTCTCACTTTAGATTGTCATTCAAATTTTCATTGGTTGATTGAAATCCAAGGTTGAAATATCTTCTAATAGAATTTTTTTTTATTGTTAGACATTTTTAAACGTTTTTTTCAAAAACAAAAATCGAAAGTGGTAAAAACTATTATAACTTGGTTTTTCATTAGTGGTGAGAATAGTGATCATTGCCTACTATTTGTAAATGCAGGTTGATTTATCACCATTATTCCAAGAAAACTACACCACCTAAAATGGCCATTGGTGGTCTTTAAAATGGTACATTTCTTCTCCTCCCAGATGTCTTTGGGTCTTGGGTAATTAAACGTTTTCCTTACATGTAAGGAATATGATCTCTTAGCCAATAATAAATATTTTCAACTCTTACCACTAGAGAAAAAAATAGTTTTAGGTTATACAATATATGCAAATATATATATATATATATATATATATACTACCAAGTATTTAACCTTTTATCGATAAATTATTTTTCGATTTATAACCATACATATTAATAATATGACTTTTAAATTATCTATTTATATTTTAAAATTCAATACTAATATAAATTGTAATGTTCAACATATTTTTTATATTTTCACTTTGAAATTAAATTGTGTTTTTTTTATATAGAAAATACTATTCTTAGACATTGAAAATTCATTAATATTATAAATCATAAGGGTGAGTGCACGAAGTTGGTGGCCAAAAAAGTTGCAAGGGGGTCAGTAGGAATGTGCACTCAAAGAAACATGTGTGTGTTTGCACATGTTCCTAATCCTATAGTTTTTTCAATGACTGAACCTCTAGCAAGCTTGCCACATAAGTTCATCGACAATAATGTGGACGTGTTTTTGTTGTACCCATTTTTTAAGGACCATGGGTGCAATTTGTTCTTGTTTTCAGACGTGCCTCATGAATTTCCTTCATTGAGAAATAAAAAAGGAAACTTAAAGGAGCAAATCTTAGGATCTTGCCACCATGTCCATCACAAGAAAGGTATGGTTTATTTTTTTCTCATTTCCTTTATTGGTTTTGCGAAAACAAAATAGTCATAGGTTATGGATGTAAATACCAATGGCATTGAAAACTTATTAGAAAGGTTCACTACACGTAATTAATACACATAGTTAATACCTAGATGTAAATCTCTGAACAATTCACAAATCTTGTATAGGTTTTTTTCAAGTTCATTGTAAAGATAAAACATAGTTTTTCTTTTTTTTACAAAAAGATATGTTAATGATTTTGTTGGAATAAAATAACATTGTTGTTTGTAATACCTTAGTCATAAGTCCACTTATTAAATTTCCATATTAAACTGCAATGTATATTACAAAATAGAACCCTATGACAATGTAAACCGCCCACTAACAAACCAAGGAGAGAAAAACCCCAACCCATGACAACCACCCAATCTAAACATAAAAATTGATAAGTGGTTGGATACATTAAGAACACTTGTAGATCAGTTAAGAGGAACCAGCGAACCAAACAAAGTGTTCTTGGCTACTTATTTGGGCATCAGTGTGAGGCCCATTACAAGTGACAAAGGGGAATTGACTTCTATTTCTGAGTATAGGGAAACAATTTTTTAGTACTAGAACACCAGATAAGATAGAAACCAAGTAAATTAGTTGGGTATTTCAAAAAAAAAATATTGTCTATTTTAAGGGATCCTTGAAATGGAAAAGAACTAACTTTGACCAAAAAGTGCATTTGTATTGACTAGTGTATCGATCCACATATTAGTCAAAACTAGATGGATAGGTGGCATATTTTTTGATAAACCTCCCTGCAATAACATGGAGGTTTCCTTATGTTTTTTGATAAAATTATGGGTGAAACATATTTTGGGTCACCATGTCAACTACTTTAACATGGGTGAGTTCCAAGGGGTGGGTCAAGGGCCTGCGCAAGACTGAAATCATGTTAGGCACAATCCCATGTTAGTTCTCATACCCCTAGGAAAATGCATAACCACCATACCAACATCCTCCTATTTCAGAGAGCTTGCAATAGGTACACCGAGCTATTTAATAATTGACACAGATCCTAGTGCATCATGGTATCTTTGTTGCACTATATCGAAAGGAGATAACTATTGACATTGATATAGGGATCAGAGCTTCACCCCACACATAAGAGTTTAGTGAGGAGAGGGCACATGAACATAGAAGTTGTCCATGTGAACCTCACAGATTCTCAAGCTGTAGGTAAACTTTCTATGGGCATATGGAGGCCAATGGAAAACATATCTTCATGGAGGAGGTTAATATCTTAACCATCACTATGTTCTTCATTTTTGTATATTTGTTTTGTATTTTGTGTATTTATATTGATATTGTATTGTATTTTCTTTTGCATTTTTTATGTCCATGTAGAAGACCCTCTATGCCCATGGATGCATCAGTTCCTATCTCCACCACCGATGTAGCATTAGAGGCATCCTTCTCATTGGGCATACCCCATAGACAATTATGTGTCACATTTGATAAATTCACCATAGTCATTTTTTTATTTCATGACTTCCTCAAATTTTGAATGTTATTTTGTTTCTATATAATATGGGACCATGCCATGTTGGGGAATGTCCATATAGGATGGAAAATTCACCTACATCATAGGTATCATGTGTAGAGTTAAATATCATCTGAATATCAAATTTGTTGTGTTTATGTTTTTGAATTTTAATATTTGGTACTAATAATTCAATATTATTAATATGTATGCAAGTTGTAGACATTTTCGCTAGTCATAGTACTACTGAAATCCTTGGGCACCTAGGATACGCTTCTTGTTTATCTTACTCAAGGCCAAGGGATTTCTAGGATGTAATCCAGAAGGATTTTGGGTTCGATGATCCTCCCTGATGTGGTTGATGGAAAAATCCTCCTTGGGGTGGTCCCCAGGATTGTGACGAGAGTCTAGTAAACGAAGTTTGGAATTGTCCCCATATCATCGGTTGGGTAGAAACTAGGATTTGACTGGTAAAAGTAATTTTCCCCCTAGTCAACATTTGTGTGCTGAGGGATGGTTTCCCCTGAGTCGAAATTTGTGTGTTGAGGGACTATTTCCCACTGGTAGGGATATTTCCACTGAGCAAGGGTTTCCCCCTAGCAGGTGTTTGTCCTATAGTTGGGTTTTTTTTTGTGCCAGGGTTTTTCATCCTTTGATGTGAAGGCGTCCCAACAGTGTTTTGTGGAGTATATGAAGTCATTTCTTGAAGAGGGATAGTAGGTGTAATTGTCATGATACTTTACAAATGACTAGGTAATATGACTCCTATTTCACTTTTAACCTATCCAAAAGTGGTAAAGGGATTTATCGTTTGATTGATAGGATGGTCAATAGGTTGACCCGATGGTCCTGTATCTACATCAGTGGTGGTAGATGCATGTGGAGGGTCAAAGAGAGGTTGAATGAAACTAATTTTTTCATAAAGATCCTGACCTGATGGAGTTCTCCATATAGGATGAATAAGATTTTGTTGTGGATATACCATCTCAGTAGAGAGAACATGGGCAGTGTATTCTTTGTTAAAAGTTAGTTGCATTGGCTCCATGTCTAGTTGATTGTATGGCTGTGATGATAGTCTAGGGTAATATTCTACTACAATGTTACCCGAGGAATCCAATCATAGAAGGAGTGGATCATACGTGATTTTTGAATATGGTTTTACAGGAAGTGTTGAACCTTCCTGAACCGTAACTAAAGCTCTCTCATAATTTTTTAACAAAGGAGTGGCAACACTCCCAATGCTTGAATGGTTCTCTACCTCTTCATGGTAAGTTTCTTCAAGGGAGTTAGGAGGTAAGGGTTGATAGCCTTTTGGATGTAACCCTTACATCCTACGTGATCTAAGAATACTTTTATCAGAAATAGTACCAATTTTAAGGACAACTAAAGTAAAAAAAATAGCATTCGCTAAGAAATCTATAAAACCAACAAGCAAAGCAATGTCTTCCTTCAATGAAAGTACTAGTTGCCGATGAAATTCAACATCGTGTGATCAAATTAAGAAGGGGATAGGATATGAGCGGGTGGACCAGTTACGTTAGGGACATGATTAAAAAACTTACACCTTGGTGCAAGTTCCCTCACTATTTTACCTGTGGGTTACCCTCCAAGGAGCCTGAGTGATTTTGACCAAAATTTGTTCAAGGTACAACAAAAAATTCCCTTCACTATCACCTTGTGTAAGGACCCTAAATATTATGGATACTAAGGATACCAAATCACAGTCAAATTATGGCTGGGTATAGTCGACATTCGAGTCCAAACGTATGGGCAGGATATCAAGTATGAAATTATTCAAGAGAACTGAGTACAAATGGACTAGTAAATTCTAGAGGACTCCGAACGGATACGAAATTTAGAAAGCTCCATGACCAAATGAGAACAACTGATCCTAAATAAGAACACCCAATATATGATCATACTACTATGATTGATTAATCCTCAAAGGGATAATCTTCTTTTCTCTCTTGTGCCCAACCTCATGTTTAGCCCCTATGTGAAAGGGGGATCCAAAATATTCTTATACGAAAGTTGAATTTGCTCTCCCTATCAAAATATTATGATTTTTTCTTAAATTATTTGGAGAGTTATTCTCACATCCTATTCCAAAGCTCTAGTCCTAGTTTATTGTTGGTGTAAAGATCCAAGAAATTAAAAGTTTCTAGTTCAATTTTAATTAGCATTTATTTGCATGGTTGTTTGTTACACAAGGGTGAATGATATGAAAATGATGATGTTTGAGACTTGAATCAACAAAAAGGTAAAACAAATTATATGCAAACTTTATTTTCAATGAAATTCTAGCTACGTTAAGGAGAAAAGTTTCTATTTTTTTCACTAAAAAACACCGAAGAATGCAAAATATTATGCTATCTTGTTATCAAACAAGAATTCAGATGATTGCCAAAATATAAAGAAAACCTTTTTAATATCAAAAACCAATGCATACAAATACTTCTTTGTTTGATTGCGAATGTAAACTACTAAGATGTTCGTCTAATGCTTCGCTCTTTCACTAATAATGAAAAAGGTTCACTACCATGATTTGAAAAGTAATAAGCAAACAACACGCAAACAAAGACACTCTCAATAGTAAAAAAGAGACTGAAAGAAAAACAACTACCAAACTATTCACTCAAGTAAAAACACTAAGAAACCAAAAGGAACAGTTTATAGTCTTCAAGAATTGAGTAAGGGATCAAGGATAAATAAAACAATAGATTTTTTTATCAATGATCTTCCCTACGAAAACCTTCAATCAATCAAATAATTGAGAAGAATGGAAAAAAGAAACCAATTCTGAGAAAACACGATGTATTTTGCAATAAGGAAACACAAACTCCATAAGGACTTAAAATAATGAAAATTCGCAAGTTTGAATCAAACATAAGACAAGACCAGAAATAATAATATTAGATTTAGAGAAAGAGATCCAAATACTATACCAAGCAAGCAAGAAAGTCTGCAAATTTCCCAAGGAAAGGAAAACCAATGCTCTGGTAACCAAAGCACCAGAGCACTGTAGAGATCCCTAGTAGACACTATAGGAGTGTTAATAATGTAAAAATGATCTGACTTGAACTCTAGGGGGCTTCTATTTCTAGGGAAAGTTTGAGAAAAAGGATAAAAAATCTCAATAACCCAGGAAAATTAAGTGAGAGGCTCTGTGAGACAACTTAGAAAATAAAACAAATATGTAAAGACATATTAAAACAACAAATAGGATCTAAAGATAAACAAAGGTCACAGACAAGCTAAGGAAGGAACAAACTGAAAATTCGTTACCCAGTGGAGTTGCCAATTTTTGTTACGAAAATATTCCCCTGTGAATAGGTGAAATTTCCCTTGGATTATAGACCCTTCCACCAAGATAGAAAAACACAAGTGGACACCAACATCCATTTGAATTTATTTTAACTAATCAAGATGAGAGAGAGGGAGAAAAAGTGTGATGGACATAGTTTCAAAGTTTTTCCTTGCTGCTTCCAATCCAAGATTGATATCTAAACTCCTTATCACAATTTGATACCTGCAATGCAATAGGAAACAAAGAGAAACAAAGAAATCCTACTCTACAAGATTAGATCAAACAAATTCATCTACAAATATTGGAGGAACAATAGACAAGCACATGAAACCACATACTTGAAGTAAATAGACAAATTATATTAGATGAGAACTTTAAGAAGAAACTTTCAATCTTCAGATGATGTTGCAACAACCTCTCCATGTCCTGCTCATCCAACCCTTGCTCGAAAGATCCACAATCAAAATAACAATTCTTTTGCTGATTTTCTCCTCCTATTTACCATGGGAATGCCTCCATTTATAGGATTTTATATGCTCAACTACCTTGGGTGTATTTGAAATTAGTTGAGGATATGGCTCCAATAGTTTTGGTATCTCCCTTAGATGCATCCCTGGAGTTAGATTCAAGCCAAACCAACTTGATCCATCCATAACTGTCTCTAGAAGAAAATGTGATTTCTCCCAAGATTTAATCAACCAACTCAGTAATCCCTTAGAATGAGAAACATATCACTACAATTCTCCCCGTAAGATGGACAAGGAACACTATCGCTCCCTATGTATAAGCAGGGGAGCGCTTCGTTTCCAAGAGTGAACAATTCCCGAGGAAAACATTTGTTATGACTGTCAAATGATGGGGATTATTCTTCTAACATGTTTTAGGGGATGTATCAAGTGTTTTCATGGTGTGACACTTATTGAAAGAGAATGTGACACTTGCGACAAAAGTGCGACACTGTTGAAGTGAGAAACAATCATGTCCTTTTGGTGGTATATCCATAATTCTTGTGGGTTACCTTGGTCGATTGCCTTCTGTGAATGATAAGCCTCGATATGAAGGAAATAAAATAGGGAAAGTTTTGTGGAAAAAATTCAACATTGTTGTCACTTTGGATACAATATTTTGAAAACAAGGAAATCATCCAAAGAAATCCTCTTTTCAATGAGTCTTCACTAACATAAGGAATTTGGAACCCCTTATTGATGATTGGTATCATCTTATGTCACGGGTCGATACAAGTTTCCTCCTATGGAGAGGAATTTATTTAATTTAGCAATTCACTTGTTCCCAACAAATGACTTGGTCACCTAGCATAATAGGAAAATGCTAAAATCATTAAATTCTTCAATTGTACGATCTATAGTTGAGCGTACAAGACAATATGAAACTAATAGTGTTTATGATGAACAATTAGAATGTGAGGTTTTGTTATTCCTTGGTCAACGTGTCATGTTGACATGTAACATGTGGGTTGATGATGGCTTAGTTAATTGTGCACTTGGTTACACTCATTAATTTTGTATACTCCTGGTTCAAAGCCCCCCCAACTTCCAATGTTCACTGTTGTTATTTTTGATAAGTACTATAATATCCTCGATTTTTTGAAAATTAATTCTACATTGAATTTTGAAATAAATTTCTGTTTTTGGAAAATTTGGATTTGAAAATTATTTGCCATTTATGGAAAATCTGAATTTCAAATTTTGGATTTTGTAATTAATTATTTGATGACTGTTGGGAAAATATTTGAATTTCCCAACTGTCATCTTTTATTGGACACATGTATGAGACAAAATTTTAATAAAATTAATTTTGGAAGACAAATGGAACAATCACGTTAAAAATAGCTCACCATGACTCCATGAGTGGGGAATGAGTTTGAGTTACCTTAGGGCTGATTTTTACAAGTGGAAGAAGTTGAATTTGACCACTACTAGCCCCTAAAAATCAGGGATTTGTAAAGATGTGAATTTCGCCAAGGAGGGAAAGGAATGAAAGACATAGGCACAAGAATATATACAACATATGTGGGAGGCAGGACAATTCTTAGTATGTTGGGGAAAGGATTGAGAATTTTATGAGCACTTGTAGTGTGAGGAAAGGCATATTCTAATTTTTTGATGGTGACTATAGCTGAGTAGGATAATTCAGTTCTCCCTTATGGACTCATGGTCAGGCTAGGGGGTGATCAGGACAAGTAACTGTGGTTGTTCCGTTCTACGATTGGGTGGAATGTGGATGTTCCTTTTGTTTTCCAACAACAACTTACTCAGATATGTATCTCAGCTATGAATTTCATTATTGATTTTATATATATGGTTTTTATCTGTCAAGAATATGTTTGGCTTATATACACATAAGTGAAATCTCTTTAAAGAGACTTATAGCCATGTTATATTTTATGTCTTGCTACAATATAATGATATTGGTAATAATTTTTATCTGAATGTGATTGTTATATATATATATATATATATATATATATATAGGCATGCATATAGAAATAAATATAAAACTATGTGTATATTCCTATTGGCCAATAAAGATCTATTTTTTATTACTGTTTGGATCTGTACATAATCGATTACTATCAAAAATAAAGAAAATCATACTGTATTGTTATTGCGCTACGATCATGGTGAGAATAGGTGGAAAGAATAAAAGTCCAAGTACATATTTTATTTACAACCTTTTGTGTTCCACAACCTTTCGTGTTTCTAAAAGAGAACTCTCTATCTAAGTGAATCTAAATATAAACCGACTATATAAAGCTATCCATGAATTATCGCAAGGACTGGTGGAAGAAGATGGAACCTGAATATCTTTCATCGAAAGGAAAAGTTCCTGTCCAAGTGTATGTAGTGCCTCCTAAACCTGTAACAAATAGATAAATGATATTTAGTAAAATATTAAAGTGTTAGATTATTGAGAGGGGGGTGAATCAGTAATAGCATAGTTATAATCATTTTTCTTCAAATGTTATATCAATGTAGAATTATTATCTAATAACGAGCAGTAAGAAATAAACAATCACACACATACATAGTACACTAGTGTTTTACGTGGAAACCCAAATCGGGAGAAAACCACAGAATGTTTTTTCTTATATGTCTTGAAGAATTACA
>JZKD02S0014361.1:161092-177937 GCA_000966675.3 Picea glauca
CACTTTGACTACTTTGACCTTTTGGGGCTTCTAGATGACATATGAGGGTCCTCCAACTTCGTAAGGCCATAAATCTCAAACCGTGAGGAGTTATGTGGCGTTCTACATACCACCAGAAATGGAATGACATGTACTATACATATAGAATAGTATTATCTGAAAATATATCATAACTCATGTTGTTACCCATCAAACAAACTTGGGTCCATTACCCAAACCTGGGGTCTCCAACTTCTCATGGTCATAACTCTCTAACAGTGAGGAATTATGTGACGTTCCACATACCACCAGAAATGAAATGATAGGCAATATTCATCTAGGATATTTTCCCTGATAAATTCTCTTTTCTTCATCTCATTATTCCACAATTAAGCATGGGTTATCTTACTCCGCAAAGCATCTTCCCGTGAGGGATTTCACCATAAGGGGGCCACTTTGGACTTCATCCATATTTACTTGTTATCAACTATGACAAAAAAATAATGAGTCATATTTACATCAAACAATATTGAGTCCATTACCCAAATCTTTGTGCTATGGGGCTTTCTTCAAGGGTTGTCATCAATGAAAACCAACCTTAATCAACATAAACGACAGCTACAAGGATCTGAGACTTCCTGTCCAGTCTGTTACTGAAGCCTGGAAAGGAAGTGGGGTAGCTGAAGGAATGTTGAGTAGAGAAGGGGCACACTTCCTAGGGTGGGACAGGAATATGGGGAATGAGGGATTGTAGGTTGTTTGTTTTAGTTGGCACCTATGACAAAGTCTTTCCTTTTGTCTATGATTCGTTATCCTGGTTAGGAATCCCTTTTCCTGGGTGGAGTGTAGTCCCAGCTCGGGGGTGACCCACTGCTAAGAGTGATGAGCAGTGTGGTATAAGGCTGGGAGGTTCGTGGAAGGTCTGCACATAGTTGGTGATATTCTTACCAACATAAGTGTCAATTGTGTGAGAAATTGCATGCTTCATTATTATTTATGTGTTTATCCTATGTGTTGTTTATAACTATCTTTATATTTATTGGTATTTCTTGTATATGATGCATGTATATGTTTATTGTTATTTGAGTATGAATCTGTGCATTTTCATAATGTAATTGTCTATTTACATTTTATATATAATGTTTCGCAAGAGTTTTGTGTGTATATGTTTTATTTGCATGCAGTTCGGAAAATTTATGTGGCATAGCTTAGTTGGATGATGGGTATGTTACATTATGTGGAGCATAGAATGAAAGTTTTTTCTAGACTAGCATGGCCCGACCTGGGTGGTTGTAGATGTTACAATTCAAGTGTTGGGAATGTGGAGTACCTCACTTGATGATAAAATTTTCACACTTAAATCCCACAGCAAGAACTTCAATACATAACCTTCAAGAGACTTCGACGGTTGGAGATATTGGTATAAGAGTGCATAAAATCAATGCATCTTTGGATGGAAGACAAGAAGATCATCAATCCACTATTGTGGAATTTGAAGGTAGAATTCATTCCCACAATGTCTTTATACTAATTGACCTAGGATCTAGTCAGAGTTATATTACTCCTGCTTTAGTTGAATTGAACAAGCTAAAGAAAGTAAAGCATGCTAAGTCCTGGTTAGTGAAATTAGCAATAGGGACCAAAATAAAAGTAACATATTTTATTTATGATTGTGAACTAAGTATAGATGGTCAAAGTACAAATTGAAATCTGAACATTTTACCTTTGGTATCTTACATAATCATTGGAATGGACTAGTTAGAGAGACAAAAAGTGATATTAAACTACTACGAAAAGTCGTTTGTGCACATAGATGGAAATAACATATTTATAACAACACAAGGAATTAGAAAACCAGTTTATGTTAGGAAAATATCAACGATGCAATTTAAGAAATGCATGAACAAAGGTTTCCAAATTTATGTTGTACAAGTAACTAACCTTCTAAGAGAAGAAAGTAAACTGAGTTTAGAATACTTTACAGTCCTATGTGGGTTCAAAGATTTATTTTTAGATGAAATAGCATAACTACCTCCATTGAGAGAGATAGATTTCTCTATCGATCTACTACCTAGATCTTCCCCAGTATCTAAGGCACCTTATAGAATGAGCCTACCTGAATTAACATAAATGAAAATCTAGTTACAAGAACTGCTAGATAAGGAATATATGAGACCAAGTGTTTGGACTTGGGGAGCACCATTTTTATTCGTTAAGAAGAAAGATGGGACTTTGACACTATGTATTGACTATCGAAAACTAAATAAAATGACGATTAAGAATAAGTATCCCTTACCCAGAATTAATGACCTATTTGACAAAGTTGGAGGAGCAAAGATATTTTCTAAACTAGATTTAAGGTCTGGTTACCAACAAGTTATAATAAAGGATGAAGATATAAATACAACAACTTTTATAACATGTTATGGACATTATGAGTTTGCTTTAATCCCATTCAGTCTTACTAACACACCAACCACCTTTATGTGCTTGATGAATAGTATATTCAGCCAATATCTGGATAAATTTGTGCTGACTTTTATCGATGATATTCTAATTTACTCGAAAACATAAGAAGAATAGGTAGCAGGGATGATTTTAGGGGCTAAATTTCTCTCATAGGCTAATTTTCCATGGTTTTTCCAAAAACAAGATTCACTATTTTAAAAATGATTTGCCCAAATTCTATAGAATAAAATTATTTTACCTTAAAAATCGCCAAAATTTTATAAAAACTATATAAAATCCTTAGAAATTTGAATATTTTTACAAAAATATCACCAATCATTTATAGTTGGCATATGAAGGATTAGTAAGATTCGCCAAGGTTTCTACATTTTAAAATAGATTTCCATCCTTAAAATCATCCCTGATAGGAAGAACATCTAAAAATAGTATTGCAGACTTTAAGGGAACATAAGTTATATGCTAAGTTTGATAAGTGCGAGTTCTACCAAAGGAAGATATAGTACTTAGGACATGTAATATACGAAGATGGTATTGTTGTTGATCTAGAAAAGATAAAATCCATTATGGAATGGCCTATTTCTAAGTATGTATCATACATTAGATCATTTATGGGAATTATCGGTTATTACTGGAGATTTATTGAAGGATTTTCCAAGATCGAATATCCGATTACCTCACTACGAAAAAAGGGAATACAATTTACTTCATCAAAAAAGTGTCAAGACAACTTTGATAAACTAAAAAGAATGTTAACTACAACACCTATCTTAAAGGTAGCGGATCTCGATAAATATTTTATAGTTTTTGTGTATGTAAGAAAAGAAGGATTAGGAGGAGTACTGACACAAGACAAACATGCCATCTTTTATGAATCATGTAAACTGAAAGAACATGAACGAAATTATGTGACTCATGATTTAGAATTAACAGTCGTAATTCATGCATTTAAAATTTGGCGACATTATTTAATGGGAATAATTTTTTTGTTATTAACTGAAAACAGTGGTGTAAAGTATTTGTTCAGTCAACTAGACTTCAATGCAAGGAAATCAAGATGGTTGGCCTTTTTAAGAGAATTTGATTTCGAGGTATGACACATCAAAGGTAAGGAAAAAAAAGTTCTAGATGCACTAAGTCGGGGGACTAATGGACTCTATGAAATAAGTATCAACAAATAAGAAAATGATATTGAGCAAAGAATAATATCTGCAAGCAGTAACGATGAAAATTACATTAAAAAAACAATAAAATTGCAAGGAAGTGCATAAATACTAAACATAAAAGATTTGAGTTTAGATAAAAATGGACTGTCAAGGTTAAAAAAATGGCTATATGTACTTAATTTTGTTGATTTAAAGACAATAATTCTTGACAAAATGCACCAAAATATGTATTATGGTCACCCAAGATACTAGAGAAAAATAACAACCTTAAGAAAATTGTTTTACTGGCCTAACATTAAGAATGAAACAACTAAATATTTTTCTAAATGCTTAGATTGTCAACCGGTAAAGGTTGAACATCATCATCCAACAGGTTTGTTACAACCTCTTCCTATACCAGAATGGAAATGGGAGATTATCTCGATGGAATTCATAAAAGGTTTTCCTAAGACTCAAAGACAAAATCACTCGATTATGGTAGTGGTTGATAAACTAAAAAAATATGCACATTTTATACCTGTCAAATATACTCATAAAGTGATTAATATCACTGAAATTTTTATGAAAGAAATATTTAGATTGCATGGAATTCCTAAGATGGTGATTTTCGATAGAAATGTCAAATTTACATCGAATTGTTGGAAGGAATTATTTGAAGGATTGGATACTAACTTGAATTTCAGCACAAGCTACCATCCTCAAATTGATGGGAAAACAAAAAGAACAAACCATATTATAGAAGACATGTTGAGAATGTATGTAAGAACGAAGAAAACTAAGTGGGATGAGTACCTACACTTAGTTGAATTTACTTACAATAATGGTTATCAGACATCAACTAAGATGAGACCCTTCGAAGCATTATACATAAGGAAATGCGCAATCCTGATTAGCTGGGATAATCCATTTGACAAGATTATGGTGGGACCAAAAATGCTCCATGAGATGGAGAGGATGGTAAAAATAGTACAACAAAATTTAAAAGAGGCCCAGGACCTACAGAAAAGTTATGCAGATTTAAAAAGAAGACATCAAGAATTTCAAATTGCAGAACATGTATATATAAAAGTCAAATAAAGGACTTCTCAAAATCTAGGAATTTTCTCAAAGTTGGCACAAAGTTTTTGTGACCCCTTCAAGATTTTAACTCGAATCGGACCCATGGCATATCAACCAGAAGTTTCTATAAATCTAAAAGTTAATAATTTTTTTCATGTTTCATTACTAAAAAGGTATATTAATGATCCTACTCACATCATTGATTGGAACATGGTGCAGGTGGAACTAGAAGGCGAGTTCAAAGCAGAACCTATGTGCATTCTGGACATTAAAGAAACAATACTATGGAATAGAGCCATCACCCAGGTAAAAGTGCAATGGAATCACTTTAGTCCTAAGGAGGCCACTTGGGAATTGGAATAAGATATGTTGGAATCTTATCCAACCATATTCTGAGACAAGAATGAACACTGAGGAAAATGTTGTACTTAAGGGGAAAAATATGTAATATCCTCAAAATTTAGAAAATTAATTCTATGTTTATTGAAATAAATTTCCGGTTTTGGAAAATTCAGATTTGGAAATTATTTTCCATTTATGGAAAATGCGAATTTGGAATTTTGGATTTTGTAATTAATTATTTGACGACTCCTGGGAAAATATTTGACTTGACCAACTATCCTCTTTTATTCAACACATGTATGAGACAAAATTTAAAAAAAATTAATGTTGGAAGACAAATGGAACAACCATGTTAAAAATATCTAACCATGACTCCATGTGTGGGGAACATGTTTGAGTTACCTCAGGGATGATTTTTACAAGTGGAAGAAGTTGAATTTGACCACTATCAGCCCCTAAAAATCAAGGATTTGTAAAGTTGATAATTTCCCCAAGGAGGGAAAGGAATGAAAGACCTAGGCACAATAATATATACAACATGTGTGGGAGGCATGACACTTCTAACTATGTTGGGGAAAGGATTGAGAATTGTTTGTTGTTATGAGCACTTGTAGTGTGAGGAAAGACATATTCTGATCTACTGATGGTGACTATATTTGAGGAGGATAATTTAGTTCTCCCTTATGGACTCATGGTCAAGCTAGGGGGTGATCAAGACAAGTAATTGTAGTTGTTTTGTTCTATGGTTGGGTGGAATGTGGTTGTTCCTTTTTGTTTCCAGCACTATTCAGATACATATATCAAGTATAAATTTCATTATTGATGTTATATCTAAGGTTGTTATATGTTAGGAATATGTTTCGCTTGTATACACATAAGTGAAATCCGTTTAAAGAGACTGTATAGCCATGTTATATTTTATGGCTTGCTACAATAGAATGATATTGGTAATAATGTTTATCTGAATGTAAGATATATATATATATATATATATATATATATATATATATATATATAGGCATGCATATAGAAATAAATAGCAAACTATGTGTATATTCCTATTGGCCAATAAAGATCTATTTTTTATTACTGTTTGGATCTGTACATAATCAATTATTGCCGAAAATAAAGAAAATCATATTGTATTGTTATTGTGCTACTATCATGGTATGAATAGGAGGAAAGAATAAAAGTTCAAGTACATATTTTATTTACATCTATTACCCATAAATATTCTCGATACAGTAGACCTCATATTTTCTTGCAAAAGTAACTATTAGAGTCAATAGGTCATTATCCAAACATTATAGTTGAGGTACCATAGGACCCAACAGTTCCACAACCTTTTGTGTTTCTAAAAAAAAACACTCTATCTAAGTGAATATAAATATAAACGAACTACATAAAACTGTCAGTGAATTCTCGCAAAGACTGGTGGAAGAAGATGGAACCCAGATACCTTTTATGGAAAGGCAGATTGCCTCTCCAAGTGTATGGGGTGCCTCTCAAACCTGTAAAAAATATATAAATAATATTTAGTAAATTATTAAAGTACGAAATTACTAAAATTGCAACAAAGTAAAGAATTTAAATTACTTAACTTGGGTTTTGATGCTAGAAGAAGCATCCTCGCAAACATGTGAAGCCACCAATCCAAGACAGAGGAGGCAAGTGGGTGTGTTGTTCACCTGATGGGTTCCCTCGCAAGACAAAAGGGACCCATCATCAATGTATATACTTGTGAAAATATTATCAATCGTGCAAGTACTAACATAAGTAAGTCTTTCATTAAAGAACAAAAATCTTGATAACCTGTAGTATTTAAATTGATAAAGTGAAAGGATTAATAAATCAAGACGGATACCCACCTAAACAAGTTATAATAACCATAGAACAGTACTTTCGAGTTATAAATATCTTACATATGGCTAAAATACCATGAGATAATAATTATAAATAGAGTCCCTTTATGACATAGGTAGGCTAGCGAATTTAACAAATTCTACAAGTTTTATTTCAAAGAGTGTATACAGGTGAAGACATGTTATTGTAACAAATTAATTAAACAAAGAATGATTATTCAATACACGGTGAGATCTAACAAAGGTAAACGATAAAACAAAATATATAAATTCAACTAGAATATAGAACAATATACGACTCTGTGTGAGTCTTTTCTTTTATGCACACGAAACAATTTAAATATCTGCAAGCTTGTCCCAACAATGACAAGGTATCCAATGCATGCAAGTAACATACCCCTTCATTATTGAATATTGGAATCAAATGTGTAACCAAGAAAGAATCTACAATGGGTATCTCTTCAATGGTCATGAGAGTTTAGCAATAACCGAGTGACTCTGTCGTGGTTTTCTTCCCTCAATATCTTCTTCTCTTTGGGGAACCGGGCCTAACATTGATTTATTCATTGGTAAATATTTCCCTACCCTCCAGACTCTTTTATTAATCGCATGCCTCCTACCTTCCATAGAATCTATGGCCCTACCCTCCATATAATTGAGGATGTTAGAGTATGAATCGAGGATGTTATCGAAATGTATCGTTGCCTAGATAGATTGACTGCTTTGGATTGGATGTATCACTTCATACAATCAGAATGTATCATAGAATCATAATGTATCACTTCTTAGAAAGAGTAAATGAACTTATAGGATTATCACTCATGTTATTAATCCTTCCCTTATCTCGATCAATAAGGCTAAGGAAGCTAAGGCGCATTTGAATAAAGAGATATTCATTATTTATACAAAGTAAACCCTCTCATTTTTTATTGAGGGGAAGAAATCAAGGGCCATGACCTTACCTTCTATATTTTATCTTATCTTATTTGGGAACCTCAAATCATATCCTTAGCTATCAAGGAGAGGTACCTTTGTTCTTTCAATTCGGCAACCATAATCTATCTTTAAAGAACATCGGTACCTTTCAACAATCAAGAGTATTTTTACCTCATAAAATTACAGGGTAATCGTTAATTTACAGAATGTAAGTTAAACATGATTGTGATTGAACAAAAGGATGGGTATGGGAAAAATTGACAAGTTTAAATAAAACATTTTCTGTTACACAATAAGTTATCATTTATACAACGAGATTCCAAACAACAATGCTTATACAGTAAGATATATTTAAAGGAACGAGGGGCTACGCCGTTGTACAGACCCAAAACCAAACCAAAAATTACAAGGGTTTAGTATTTCCAACCATGGGTGAAATGAGAGTAACCCAAAGGTTTACGGTTTGGAAGACTAGTAGATTTGAAAGGAATCACTAAACCCAGGCAGGGTGTTGGACTGTGTAAGGGAACCTAGAAACATAGTAGCATTATAATAGAATGAGATAGGAAAACACCATGTTGTAATAATAGAAATGAGACATGGTAACCTTACACAATGATCCCTTCAATGCGGTATCGACATAACGAAGAGTGGGTATATGGAATATAGAAATACAAAGCTCAACCCAACATGGTAAATTGTTTCATACATATAGAAATACAGATATCGACCCAAAATGGTAAAAAAGTGTAACATCTCGCTCTTGCGTGCACATTATTTGACTTATTATTTGAGGACACTTGCGTGCAAGTGATCCATTTTTGTATATGGTTGTCTGTTTCGCTTATGGATTGAGATGAAGATGTTGTTGGATTATGATGTTATGTTATTTGATATCTATGTATAGACATGTGCTATTGAGGATGTTGATCACATCAATGGACCTCCATGGACTCTGGATTGAGTCAAGGAGTGGACTATATATGGTTTGGGTATTTATATTTATGCATATGTGACATATGATCGGGTATATTATGATATTGTTTATGGATCATTGATAGTGTTTTGTTGATGTATGTAGGCTGAGGATTGCTTGCCAATCAGAATCACATAATAAGTAAAGGGGCCATGCACAATAACTAGATATTGAGGGAGAGGTGTGGCAACAACCCTAGCATATCCTACTAGCACTTCCTTTGTTGCTTGATTGTAGATTAACAATTACCTAGTTTGATAGATCCACGATGTCGTGAGGGAAGACTGAGATAGTTTCTCACGAACATTCTAAGGGGCACCTAATAAGGTAGGTTCCTTATTCCTTAGAGGCCCTTAGTCTCTCACAAGGTCACTTGATGGATGGGTTGGACAATTACCAAAATCAGTCAAAGATAAGTGGCACCCTTGGAGCACATAGTGCGTCTTGAAGGGCACGTCGCATAAATACAAATTGAATAAAGGAGAGTGGCACCCTTGGAGCATAGAGTGTGTCTTGAAGGGAATGTTGTGATTTTAATGAAAGTGAGTCAATGAACCTAGGTTCCTATATTTTTTTTTTTGACATTTTCGGACTTAAAATAAATATTAAATTAGTAATTTTTATTAATTATAAAATCCCCATAAAAATTCTAAGGCTAGTTTAAAAATTTGATCCTAAGTTTAAGTGGGTAAGAAGACTGAAAAAAAATAAAATTATAAATTTAATAAATAGTGGGGGATGAAGAAAAATCAAGTTAGGAATTGAAAGAGTAAAAATTTATATCTAAATATTTAATTATATAAATATGTGCAAAAGAATAAAAAAATGGAACTAAGATAAGAAAGGAAATAAATGTAAAAATGAATGTTGAAGCATAGAAAGGAATCTAGTCTAGTCTAACTAAAGAACTTTCCTAAATCAAATGCGACTAAGTTTGAGAAACATGCCAACCATTAAAGGGGAAATAGAGGGAATACATGGACAACTAGGAGTAATTTTAGGAGCACTTTTAGGATGGGTGAGGGAAATTGACATTTAATTAAAATAAATGGTGAATTTATTGGTGAAACTAAGGGAACGAGTGACAAGTGTACGGGGGGAGTAATTCGTAATTAATTTAAAAAAAATGAATTAAATGTACAAATGGGAAGTGGTCACTAAGAAAAATTCTATAAAAGAAATGGCTGATAAGAGGAATGGATCATGACTGGTATGCGTAAAGTTATGCTTCCGTAATTTATTTGATTGATTTTACTCATGATATTTGGGATACCCATCTAGAGAGAGAGAGAGTGGTAGCCCGACCCTGCAAGGCAAGCTAGGAGCTAGAGATTTCTGGTTTTGTTTGTACATGGCCCCTTTGCGGCTTGGGGGAATAAGGGGGAAGAAGAGTACTTGTATCATTGGATGGGAGGTGTCGGTGAGGTCTTCACAGTTAGAAAGAGAGAGACAAGAGGGAGTGCAAGTGTGAAATAACAACTTCATATTCTTCACCTTCAATTAAGGTAATCCTAAACTGAATTGAACTCATCAAGCTTTAAATTAAAATGTAGTTTAGTTCTATTGTATAAATATTGTTGGGGTAATTTGATTGAAGGTTTAATTAATTGAGATTTAAGTTAATTTTTTAGTTGGGGTGATTTTGTCATTTATATTCTTCATTTCTCTATGAGAAAATATCCCAACTTTATCATTTCACCTTGATTATTGATTCACTTTCCCACTAGCGAAAACCAAACCCTAAAATTTAAATGGTATTGGTCTATGTTGTTCCATAAAATTGTGGAAGTAAGTTAATCCTTTGTCTGTGTTGTTTTTATCCCTGGAAAAACCCTCATACCAGTGCAATATTTGATCAATCCAACTCTCCTTTTGGAGGGTGATGCATCCTTCAACCATGTCATTAGCATTTCTGATATTTATCCTTCTGAACAAGAGAGAATTTTACTCTCCCTGAGTACTCTCCCTTCAAGTCCTGGAAAAGTTCCCTTTGATTAGTATGGTATTTTGGGGTATACAATGCCTCCGCCTATGTCCTTTCAAGTAATAGACATTATCTGATATATCATGGAGATGATAACCTCCGCTAGCAGTTTATGCTCCATGACTTGGAGATCTTTTGGTTTTCCCAAGCTTGTGTCGACTATTCGTAAGATACTATCATTCCACAGAAGTCCAACATGGGAGACTTGGCCTCCTCCATGACGTGCCTCCTAGAAACTCCCAAGTGAGTCTAATTTAATCTCTTTTTGGACTCGTCTAGAAAGAAATAATATTGCCAAGTGAATCTATCCCTTTCACACTCATTAAATTGGACTTGAAAGGTTGCTTGTCTTAGTTAAGCTCTTTTCTGACTTGTTTTCAAAAAGTTAAAATATTGCATAGTGAACTTGTCTCTTTCACACTCATAAATTTGATTTGAAAGAACATCTATTTGGTACAAGTTTATCCCTTTTTCACACCAAGTAGACTATGATTATGAAAAAGGACACTTTTTGGCATTAAGTTGTGATTTCATCTCATTCCCTTTCTTGTAGTATTGATCCTATAGTCGGTTCTCTCTTTGCGTTATAGACCATTTGCCTCAACAATTTTGCATACTCAAGCAAGATGATCCTCACTTATATCCTTTGCAATTTGACACCCTATACCCAGGAGGGAACATTCCCCTGAGTGTCCATATCCTGCATGCACCTCCTTGCATTGAGCATAGGTATGTTCCACTGCTGGAACTAGTTTTTCTTACTTGCGACACTCGTTTCCTCCTCTGTATCATAGAATTCATTTGATTATGAAAAAACAAAAAACGATGGCCAGCAAGAGAGTATTATCTTCTATTGGTAGCAATCGTGTCACCTTTGAACAAAGAACAAAGTTATTGAGTCCATTTGTCATCATAATTTTGGGTTTAGCATGACCTTAAGAAGATGAGCTCATTACAGAGAGTTTTCTCCACCCACCAGTTACTCTTCTAGTCCCTATGGATAACTTGATTGATGCCTCTTGCATCTCATGGTTTCATAATTGAGTCTATGCTTCCAGATTCTTCCATATGTCTCGTGCTCTTGTTAAAAGGATGTCTATCAACTTTTGTTGTCCATTCCTCATAACTCTTGACTTTGCATGTCATCCATACCATCAGTTTGTCTCAGAATCACATAATGTTGTAGTCCTACTATGCACCCTCGTCCTACTTTCCTCATTGGTAGGTAACCTTGAACACAACAGCCGACATTTCACCATTGCTCTTTGACTGGGTGGTTCCCCTTGTGTTTGACAACAACACATCTATTTACACATTGGGATTCACGTACTTTATTGGATACCATTATATTTATTGGGGGTTTCCTCACCTTTGTTAGCAGTTTTCCTCATTGGTTGTTATTCAGAGGTTATTTTTCGTGTACCACTTGCACTTGGCACACGCGAAAGATGCACAGTGTCATTAGTTCGTGAACATGGTCTTCATGTCATTTCCTCCAAATCATGAAGCTCCTTCTTTGTACATCATGCTAAATGATGAGATCTGTCTTAATTATCTCCTTTCAGTAGGTCTCCTTCCATCGACTTCAGTTCATATATTCTGGAAACGAGACCTAGAGTACTATGAGTACCTTGGGCTTATAGTCATTAGTGGCAGTTTCTCTCACCATCGACAGTTGGGAATACATCAATGTCTCTTGATCAATGGATTGTTCAAGTGTTCGACCCTGACTCCTTTATTCACACTTGTAAGAATGTACTTGGTGCCTTGATACCTACTTTCATCATCGTTAGTTTTTCTTGCGTTTGTTAATAGTATACCCCAATGACCGGTAATCAAACGACATGTCATTGTGCTCAACCTCAACTCCTTTATTCACATGATGTAGACTTTCACCTTTGGCGGATTGTGTGGAATACTTGAAGATATTAGTATGTGGCCGCAACTTTCCTGAGTTGTTGCTTCCTTTTCATTAGACCAGTACCTATATAACTTCAGTGATCATGGGAGATCAAATTGTACTCCATTGTATACATATATCTTCAAATTTATTTTGAGACTGGTTATACTGGGCCTTGTTTTTAACTATGACAATATTTGGCATGTAACTACATTTGTATTTTCCTATTCATGACCACAGATAGTTGTTTGGTATATATTCACAAGGATCTGCAGTGTAATTCAAATTGGCATCCATGTATGCAAAGTCAATACAGATTGTAATGAGCAACTAGTTCTTCTAGCTAGTTTCCCATCACTCCACTTATGGGTTTTTATAATGTATTTCGACCATCACAGATACTCCTATGACCTCAAACATTAGGGGGAATTTATTATAGAAATACTTTACTCACCCCATGCAATATTGCGCATAAGGCCTTTTTCCATTTCCCTATGCATATTTTTCATCCTTTTTTGCAAATCCCAGAGCTAAAAATACATTTTTTCCACATATACGCACCTTGCCTACTATACAACATGAGTATACGTAGGTTGCACCACTACAACACATGTACATCGGGAAGTGTCCCCAAAAATGAAAAATGGTGTTTGGTTTCCATGTCACGACATGAGATCAATGATCCTTGGCTTCCCATATATTGGAAACGTTTTGAATCTCCCCTTTAGCTCCATTTGAAGGATATAAATGGGTCAATTTTGAGCTATGGAAAAGAGGAGAAAGAATTAAACTTTGAGAGAAAAGTTACTCTGGAGGAAGTATTCACTTCACATTGAGTCTGCATCCCTTTGTCCTTTAAGTATGGACACAGTTTTCAGCCCCCAAGCTCTTCCCTTATTGATTGAGAACATCATTGTCTCTCTTATATGAGCTTGAATTTGGTGGAGGATTGAAGCGGTGGAGGCCCAGGTGGAAGAAACTTAGGTTCTCTGTTCCAAACTATGCCAACAAGAAATTTTGTAACTTATTCACTTATGTTGATTATATATTAATAGAAATACTCATTTTTTGTCCAATTGATATCTTGCAAATATTTGAATTATTATTCCATGGGCATATTTGTTATGTATGTTAATGGATTATGCTATTGAATGTGATAAAATCATATATTATCACCATATGCTTGCTTTGCTTAGTTGTTTAGGACTAGTTGTAGGTGTAATGATTTGGGTCAAGTGCTCAACGATGGACTTCATTGAATGTTTGGATGAGGTAGGCATTTTATCTTGTCTTGCTAGCATATTTGTTTATATAGAATACTTGAGAATAGAATTGATTCTTGTAGTCATTTCCTTTTGTTGTGGTTTCCCCTTAGACATAAAAATATTTTCATCGTAACAGTATTGTCAGAGAAATTCATTGAGCACCAACTCAATGAGTTAAATGCCTTATAACATGGCATTTTCATGGTGCTTGAGTATGAGGCCCGACTCTTGGAGCTTCTTAGGTATGCTCCACTTATTAGCGCGTAGAAGCCAAAGCTTAGGAAGTTTGTGTTGGCCTTAATGTCAATGTTAGTGTGAAAGTGAGGATCCTAATGCCTCAAACATTGCATGATGCAGTCCAGAAGGCCCTTATAGATGAGAAAGATCTTATCAGTGCGGGTCAGGGTAGGAATCCTGTGAGACTGATGGGATAGGAAATGTCTGGTGCGCAACAGCATCAGACTCTAGCTAGACTTTCTTCAATGTATCAAGATACATTGAGAGGATGCACATTCACAACACCTTGACGACAAGCTCCCCAGTGGGGAACTCCATATAGAGGATGACCACATCAACAACAATAGTTGTTAGGCCTTTTCAATGGAATAGACTAGATTTTTAGGCTAGTGGGACAATGACTACTATAGGGACCAAGAGTACTGGACATGTGGAGAGCCACATTACCAACGTGATTGTCCAGTTGAAAGGGCTAGAGAGGCCAGATCAACAAGACCCACTACAGTTGGATATTTGGGAAAGTCCCATAAGATTCAAGCAACAATGAATAACCACCATTCCAAGCACCAGTCCACTGTGCTCGATACGTCAGGCACAATCGTTGACCAAAATTTTGGTTTTGGATAGAACTAGGTACTACATAAGAGCATGCACAAGGATGAAAGTTATATGCATTCTTAGTGTTGAACGTCAAGGGCATGACAGGCGGATTAGAAAACCTTCTGGTAGTAAGAGAGTTTTTGAACATGTTCCCAAAAGGGTTACCAGGTTTACCACCCAAAGGAAAGAAGGAATTTACCATCGACTTAAAATCTGGGACTGAACCGATAGCAAGAAACCTTTTCAGATGTTGACCCCTGAGTTACAGGAGTTGAAAATTAAACTAAAGGAGTTGTTGGAACTAGGACTTATACATCCAAGTGTGTCACCTTAGGGTGCACATGTTATTTTTATATGGAAGAAGGATGGGCCATGGAGACTCTACATCAATTATCGTCAATTGAACAAGGAAACGATCAAGAACTAGTATCTATTGCCAATAATAGATTATTTGTTTGATCAAATGAAAGGTGCACCGACATTCTCCAATATCGACTTGAGATCAGGATATTACCAATTACAGATCAAGGATTAAGACATTCCTAAGACCATGTTCAAGATGAGGTTTGGGCATTATGAGTTTATCGTTTTACCATTTGGACTGACAAACTCCTCAAGGGTATTCATGAGCTTGATAAATGGGGTGTTCTATGAATACTTGGAAATGTTTGTTCAAGTATTCATTGGCAACATATTGATGTATTCTCAAGTGATGAAAGAACATGATGAACTTTTGTGCTTGGTACTACAGTGTTTATGAGAGAACAAATTATATGGGAAACTATCAAAATGCTCTTTTATCAATCGAGGTTTCATTATTTGGGGCATGTTATCTCCAGGGAAGACATTGTTGTGGATCCATCAAAGGTGGAGGCTATTATGGGATGGCTTGTGTCAACAAATATACCATAATTACGTAGCTTCATGGGTTTAGCTGGATATTAACGACGATTCTTTGAAGGTTCTTCAAATATATCAAATCCAATCACAAAATTTCATAATAGAAACAAGAAGTTGGTATGGACCAAGAAATGCACAAAAGCCTTTTGAAGGCTCAAGGAGCTATTGATGACAAATGTGCAGGATTACTACAGCCATACACTATTTCAAAATCAAAATGGAAATTCATTTCGATGGAATTTATTGTGGGGTTATCGTTGACAACAAGGAGGCATAACTCAATTTTCATGGTAGTTCACACTTTGATGAAGAATCCACATTTTATCCCTTTATGTACGATGTATCACATGCCATACATAGCTAGAGCTTTATCAACAAGAGTGTGATATTTCATGGCATGCCTAAGAGGATCATATCTGATAGAGGATCGATGTTTACCAGACGATTTTTGACTAGTTACCAAGAGGCCTTAGGAACACAACTAAACTTTAGTACAACATATCACCCTGAGACAGATGAGAATACTGATGGAATAAAATTTTTTTTGAAGATATGTTGCGTGGGTATGTGTTAGACCAATAGAAACGTTCAAAAGTGTTCTTTCCATTGGTATAATTTGTGTACCACAACCACTATCAAGGTACAGTTAAGATGACACCGTGTGAGTTTCTCTACGGGTCATTATTCCTTAGAGGCCCATAGTTTTTCACAAGGTCACCTCACAGAGTACTAACTCCAAGGGTTGGACAACTACCAAAATCAGTCAAAGGAGAGTGGAACTCTTGGAGAACGTACTACATCTCGAAGGGAGCGTTGCATAAATAAAACTTGAGTAAAGGTGAGTGGCACCCTTGGAGCACAGAGTGCGTCTTGAAGGGCATGTCGTGATTTTAATAAAAGTGAGTCAATGAACCTAGGTGCCTAGAAAACAATTTTTGTTTAGGCATTGTTGGACTTAAAATAAATATTAAATGCGTAATTTTTATTAATTATAAAATCCCCTTAAAAATTCTAACCCTAGTTTAAAAATTTGATCCTAAGTTTAAGTGGGTAAGAAGACTAAAAAAAATTAAATTATGAATTTAATAAATGGTGGGGGATGAAGAAAAATCAAGTTAGGAATTGAAAGAGTAAAAATTTATATCTAAAGATTTAATTATATAAATATGTGCA
>JZKD02S0014361.1:177947-221739 GCA_000966675.3 Picea glauca
CTGCTAGCGGGTACCCGCGGGCTGTAGTGGGCCTGCTAGTGGGTACCCGCGGGCTGTAGTGGGCCTGCTAGCGGGTACCCGCGGGCTGTAGTGGGCCTGCCAGCGGATGATTTTTAAAAATGGAGTTTTTAGAAGAGTTGTTCAACATGGCTTTGGCAATGAAGGGCAATGAGTTGGCCTGATCCCAGGTAAGCATGTGTGGTGCAATTTAGGGTTATAACAGATATAATAGATTTTGTGGATGAACTTGCGTGTGGATACTTTGGTGCCCAAAAACAAAAATATTCAATGTGATTACTTTTTCTCTCCATGAATAAGGTTGATGGTGATTGTGTGTTTTATTGATATATGTAATTTTGGTTCGACTATAGTTAGAATGTTCCGAGGTGGTAATTGTGTCATTTAATTGATCGTGTTACTGTAGTCAGACTTTTGTGCATGCTTCAGAGGTGCTTTGCACCATGATTTTTATATGAAGTGCTATTGGTGATGTAAAGTGTTGTCTCTTTCTCCACTAAAAATATGAATGAATAAAAGATTGATCAAGGATTTCCATTGTCCATTGAATATTTATTATCGATGATTGATTATGTGAATAATTTGATTGCGCGCACCGATTAATGTTATGCATGGTTACTCAAGTGGCTAGATTTCTAGTGCACCATGAAATTCAATGTAATGAATGTTTGTTTTAGTTATTTACTTCTTGTGCAATGAAAAATTATTGTAAAGAATGATAGTTATTGATATTAAACTTCTTGCGTGCCATGGAATAAGTGATGAATTTTGTGTTGACTACATTGCATCTTGATTAAATGATGATTATGATTTATTGATTATTTTGTTTGCACCTTAATTTAATTGATAATTTCTTGCACCATTGATTATGCTGTAATTTAATAATTGGATTGCATGTGCATTGGAATAATGATGGATGTACCATGTTTTAGCTTTGATTACTCACACATATTTCATTAATGGTGATGCATGATGATTTTAGTAATAAAATTTACTTGTGCACCTTAATTTAAGTGGGCATTGTTATAACCCTAAATTGCACCACACATGCTTACCTGGCATCAGGCCAACTCATATCCCTTCTTTTCCAAAGCATTGCTGAACAACTCTTTGAAAATCCTCTTTTATAAAGGCCCACATGCCCTAATCCATTACTGCATGTGTGTACATGCTGGTTGACCCAAAACAACCCGCGTGGACCGACAAAAGCACGAAAAAACAAAAGTTGCTTACAGAACACAAAAGCTATGGGTGAGTTAACTGAAACTCCCAGCCATGCATGGCCGAGGGTTCATCCAAATACCTAGCTCCTTCTAGCCTATAAAAGAAGGGGTAGGGGTCCCATTTGAAAAGAGGAAAAATATAGCAAAGAAACTCTGCCCATTTACGTATTCCCATTGTCCCAACCCTTTAGCCTTTCCTTGTGCCAAAGGAGATTTAAAGCAAAGGAGTTGGAGGAAAAAATAAGAGGAGCCTAGGATCAGGTTTGAGGAGAGGTGGCCAGTCTCAACTTTTGTAAGTTGACTCATTCAAAGTAATAAATAAAATGGTTTTCCCATCCCAATTCATGAACTGTTTATAGTTTGATCAGTATATGTTTGGATTTCTAACCAGTTAGTATATAAGTAGGATGCATGCGTAGTTGTTGCTTGTCTTGTATGCATGTCATCTTTGGAAGGAGGATTGAAAACAAGTAATCAAGCACAATGAAGGATCGACATCAAACATCGGGAACAAGGTAGGTTGATCTTTCCATGCATTTTCTAAGAAAAGGGGATTTAAATCTAGGGACGAAGGTAGAAAGTAGTTTCTCTTCGGTCATATCTGCATGCAAAGTCTGAACTCTATTTGCTAGTCCGTAGGGAGATTTTCCCCAGAACAAAATTGGCGACCATATTGGGGATACTCTCTAGGGTTCCTGGAATTTTATTTAGTTTTTGGGTAGTTTTACAGACTAGTTTTTCTTGCCTATTTTTTCTTTTAGTTTCTGTAAGTTCTGAGCTATCAGGGAGTCTAGTTTTCCATACCATCTTTCTCTGTCTTTTTCTTGACTATGTTTTTCAGGACCCACAGAGGTACACGTAGCCTGCATAAGGTCTGTATGCATGTACCCGCTCCATACTCTCTTGCAGCCTATGTGTGAACACTATCTGAAGAAGTAGCAGTAGCGTGTAGAGTTCAGAGAACTTCAGAGGCAGTCATCCTCTTCCCTATCAGAATCACACATTCTCGGGGGGTTTTCTGAAATTTTGTCTGAGTTTTGTTTGCTACCAGTCCTATCTCAGATTGTTTTTTCCTTATTATTTTTTACTTACATTATTTATTTTTCTGTTAAAAAGAGTGTTCAAGCCTTCAAGGGATCCTGGTTATCAGTATCACCGGTCTCTTCCTAGTTTTGGGTTCTCTGTTTTAATTTTTCTCAAAGTTTAGATATACATGTGGCTTGTACAAGGTCATCCCACGTGTACACACCCTCTGTATCTATCCAGGATGCATTCACACGTGTGCTATTTGATTAATAATCACGTGCTTGTACATGATACTTTTTGTTGAGGGTAAGGCAGTCATCCTTTCCCTTGATAAGAATTATTCCTCTCAGGTGTTTGAATCTCTATGTGAGAAGTCAGTAGCTTAGGATTAATCTTACCCTTAGCCTGCTTTTTCTCAGTTAAAAATAAAAGAATTTTTATAGTTTTTAGACAAGTGTGAGAGTCATTTTTTTAAACTTGCTAGTGTGTGATTTTTAATCTGATTCTTTGTGATCTGCGATTAGGCCAGATTTTTTTTTCATGGTTTTTGCTTGTCGGTATTTTTCCTCTCTTGCTTTACTAGCATTTAAATAAAAAAAAGAAAAAAATCTCTTTTCATTTTCTTGTTTGGTTGACGAGTGTGTTTCTGCATTATTAGCTAGGGAAAATTCATTTATTTCATAAGTTTTTGCAGTTCACTTAGATCATAAGTAGCTCGTAGTCGAGTGAAATTCCTTTCAGTTTGCTGTCCAAAATCTTAGAAAAGTTAAAAATAAATAAATTGAAAAGTTGTTGAAATTTTTCATTAAGTAAAAGTTTTGTTTCCAGCTTTTTTATTCATTCATTGATTTTGTCTTTTTCACATCATTAATTTCACCTTCATACCCATTGACGTAAGACAAATCCATAAAATTAACACTAAATTTAAAATCTACTAGACTTTTATGTTTGTAGGGTTCACCAACTAGTTCAGGATTAGGGCCTTGGATTAGGTTGGAGAGGAAACTCTTCAAGGCCATTTAAAATCAAACATTAGAGTCCGAGTTAGGGAGTGTCTAAGTCCAATGTCATGAAAGTTATCTCGAAACCCCCTCTAACACAGGGGATAAACATGAGGTTGCGTGTCGAAAGGTAGCGGAGATAACCCCTCCAAAGCTGGACCAATTGTAGTGGAGAACACATATAGAGGGCTTGTTTTGGGATTCCGTCGTTTTCATTTGCCACAGGGCTTTGTGGGTCTCAAATTTGTTTGAGGTCCTCAATTGTCTTCTGGACCATTTTCTCTTGATACCCTTGATAGGTTTCAGGCTCAATACCCTTCTCATTGTGGTCTACCCAACTTTCGACTGTACCCGCCTAGTGACTATTCGTGCGCTGGCAACCTAGTTGCCAATATTTTTTAGGGACATACACAGGTGACTACGGGGGTATACCATGGTACATAGGACAGACATTGGTTCCGTGTTCGAGTTTCACTTGCACCAGTAAGTTTCTTTAGTGTTGGTTGTTGTAACTGTTCTTCTAATTAATTTAGTGTTTGTCTGTCTTATCTTCTAGGGATTCTTTTTTAGTGTGTGTTACTTTTGAACGTTTAGACTACCTTAGAGTGTCTTGTATATTCTCACATAATGGAGGATCCTAAGCTCCGTCGGTCACGAAGGCTTCTTATCCTGCCGCCGGTTACACTAGAGCCACCCCTGCCACCATTAAGGCGAAAGCTAGACCAACAAGGGTCTTTTGAAGCGACCGGGTTACAAACCATTGTGCCCAACAAACCCCCGGAGGAATCAACCATTTTGGACCTTGAATAAACCGCTCTTGGCCCAGTTGAAACCCCAACCACTGATTTCTTGGCACCTTTCCTTGTACCAATTCAATTTTACGAGCGCCAGACAGTGTTACACACAACAATGGAAACAAATGTTGTTACTCCTTCTAGGAATTCTTCAATTCCCACCATGTTTGTCACCACAGGAGAGCTTTCATCTCCTAACCCACCATCATCGGTCCAAGCCACCATGGTCTTGACCACAACTACTTCGCACAGTGGTCCGATCCAGTCTTTGGTGGCAGCCACAACCCCTTTCACACCAAGTGCGACAGGCCCTCCATTCTCATACGGGATGCCTAGTTTGAGTACAAGTCCTGTACTTTCCTACTCCACTTTACAAACTTTGGGTCTAGGGGCAGGGAGATCTAGTGCTCCTCTGCAAGGTCACATGGGGGGCACTCCTACTCCTTTTAACTCTTTCCCTTACGGAGGAGGTCATATCCCTCCTTCGTCCCCTTCACTCGGTGGCTCACATCAACAATCCGTCGGGCAACCTACATACCATAGTTTATTTGGTGTGGGGAGTCAAGGATCACCTTCGCATAGTATGCCGGTAGGTTCGACACCATTTTCTTTGAAAAAAACGTTTGGTAACAACACCTTCTCGTCAGCCGCTTTCTCGACTGGGGGCAACCACATTTTTGGACAATGTACTCCTATGTAGGGTATTATTCCTGCACAGGGGGCAAACCTAGCAGGACCTTCAAATTCAGGGCAGGGATCTGTATCCTCATCCAGAATACAAATTTGGGTTAATTCTTTCCACAATCAATGGAACCCCAAAAAAACTACTATGCCTATCCCCACAAGACCGACATGGGGTAATCCTTCCCAAATTCCTTCGAATGTAATTCATGCCCAACAATCTATGTCCTATTTGGGAAATCAACCAATGATGTCTCCACATATGAAAAATCCTTACGTTGTCCAGGGCCATGGTTTTTACCAGAATCCAAGACAACATCCAAACTTTTCCTGGCAACCTGGGGCCAGTCAAACTCTAGGCCCCTTTTTCCCAGGTTATCACCAACAACCCAAACTACCTTTCCTGGTGACTTTACACTTGCCATATTTGATAAGCTTGTTGAATGACCCTATTTGTCACGATCCGTGTTGGCCTCCTATGCCAACGAAATTGCCTTTGGACATTCCAAAGTTCGAAGCCAAGCCTAACGAAGATCCAGGAGATTAGGTGACTACCTTCCATCTTTGGTGCTCATCTAACTCATTTAAAGATGACTCTGTATAGTTGTGATTGTTTCAACGTACTCTCATTGGGAGTGCCGCGAAATGGTACATTGAGCTCGATCACTCAAGATACTCTTATTTTGGCGAACTGGTGATGGCTTTCCTGAACCATTTCTAGTTACCTATGATATACGACGCTGGCACAGAGCTGCTCGCCAATTTCAAACAGACAACAGTGGATCATATCTCTGATCATATCCGAGAATGGAGACACCGAAAGAGTTTAATAAAGGTACCGGTTCAACCAACATTCCTTCTTGAGTGGTTCCTTAAGTATTTGGTCTCGCAGTTATCCAAAGATCTTACGACATCAGAAGTTTTCTCTGAAGAAGATGCCATCATGAGGGCTCAATAGTTTGAGCTCATCTATTCTCAATCTATTTTATTATACAACATCTTTTCAGATGTGCCACGTTCAATACTGGATAAAACTAGATAGAGAGTTGGATCACATGCTGATGGTATTGTTGGTTTAGCACAAACAAAGCCCGTTGAACAATTGACGAAGCAGTTGCAACAGTTATCTATACAACACACAGTGGCCAGCCAAACTACTGCTTTGGCTGCTCCACCTACCAAAATGTCGAAAGTACACATAGTGCAGTCGACTAACCCAAAGGCCACCCAACATCCTGAAGGGAATAAAAAACAACGAAAGAAGGGTAAGGGGGATAAAAATTCCACTGATAATGCTGGCGGGGAAAACACTAAAAAATGGAAGGTGAGGTATCCATACAACTTGTGCACGGAAGACCTCCCAACCCATCTTTGTCCTCAACTTGCAGAGGCCCAAAAATTTGTCACGCAACAACAACAGGCAGTGTTGACTAATCCATTTCAACATGGGCAAACTCTAACTCAAGCCTCTGCAAGCATGGAAGGGGGCAACCAAGAAACATGTCCACCTATGAAAAACCCCACATCTGTGAACATATCTATGGTTAGGGGTGATGTTTTTATATCGACTAGAGCACACAACTATAGTAAACCAAGTGCTTCTGAGAAGGGTAATGAAGCTGACCTCCCATCTCTTCCTCTACAGATTGACAAGACATTGGGAGAAATAATGACATGCATTCCAAAAGGTGCATTTAAAAAAGCTTCTCATAACCCAAATGCAAGGACCGCCCAGAACTACTACGTGGTGGAGGATTTATCACAAATCCCTTGTGCGATGTCTTCTTTGGAGGTCCTTCAAAGCTACCCTTCTCAGAGGAAATCCTTGTTAACCACTTTTGGCTCTACTGAGACTTGTAATCCAGGTACCATCATGTTAGATACAACCGACCTAAAACCTCGTCTACCTTACCACATAGCGTTTCAGATAGTAGTGTCTTATCTCACAAAAACTTTTACTCAGAATATCTTTTGCACGGTGGTTAATGAGGGCACCTCAACATGTGTTATGTCATTGGCATGTTGGAAGGCCATTGGCCAACCCGTTTTGTCTCCATCACCTGCTCTCCTCACTGTTTTCGACGGTCGTTCGTTCCGACCACATGGCATCATTCCTTCTTTCCCCGTGCAGTTAGGAGGGAAGACCGTGTGTGTTGAAGTAGAGGTAGTCGATTCTCCCCTCGACTATAACCTCTTGTTAGGCCGGAGTTGGACTTATGCTATGAAAGCTGTGGTTTCTACAGTTTTCTGGGTTTTGTTTTTTCCACACGAGGGTCTGATAGTGACCATCGATCAATTGTCTTTCTGCAGACCTGACCCAACTTTGGGGGCATCCATGGTCCCAATGATTGATAATCCTCAACTAGGTGTCATCAACGTAGGAGTTGGTTTGTGCCCATCCTTGATGGGTACCTTCGATTACCCACCTCCTTACAACAATATCAAATTTATATCCAATCACCATAAGGTTGAGATTTTTCAAGTTTTGTCATTCCGCATGACTTATTTCGAGGATCCCTGGATACTTCCTTCCCCATCGGCCTCGATGGACAAGACAGGGAATGTGGGCATGGCCATGCCCTTGTCTGCAGCTGAAGTAGTGTACTCTTTATTCTAGCAAGCTTCAGCTAACACTGATCTGACTCCTGCACAAGAGTTAGATCCACTTCTAGAGCCTATTTGAGCTCAGGGTTCTTTCACTAGCATCGATTCGTTATACTTAGTCTTACCTTCTGATGAAGCAGTAATCAAAGCAATGACTAGTCTGGACAAACCTTGAGAATATCTTCATCATAGATCATATTTTCTCCCAGAGTTAAGACAAATCGAAGCAGGAGAATTCACCGTGACCATGATGGGAGATAAGTCGTGTCATATTAATCTCTTAGCTACACATGAAATTTATGCTGAGGTAAATATGGAAACTATCGCTGAAACTATACCAATCAACATCTCCCGAAACCCTAGCGTCGTGGAGAACGTCTTTGTCGGAGCAAATTGCTCCCCTGAAGAGATTCAAATCTACATGGATCTTTTCAAAGAATTCCATGACATTTTTGCTTGGTCTTATGAGGAAATTCCAGGGATCGATCCAAAAATAGTTGAACATGAAATCACAACGTATCCTAATGCCAAGCCTATTCGACAGAAGCTTCATCCATTTAATCCTAAGAAAGCAACAACCATCAAGATTGAGGTCGAGAAATTGCTAAAGGCAGGTTTTATCTATCCTATCCATTTGATCCAATGGGTGTTAAATCCTTTGTCGGTCAATAAAAAACAAGGTACGATTCGTGTATGTACCGATTTCCATGATTTGAACAAGGAATGTCCCAAAGATAATTTTCCAACACCATTCATCGACCAGATCATTGATCAATGTGTTGGTTGCAAAGAATTTTCTTTCATGGACGATTTTTCGGGATATAATCAAATCCAAATCAAACCCGAAGACCAACACAAAATGACATTCATTTGTCCTTGGGGTACATTTGCATATCGTAAGATGCCTTTTGGTCTTAAAAATGTTGGAGCCATGTTCCAGCGGGCCATGTATTTTTCTTTTCATGATCTCTAGCATATATTTGAGGCCTATCTAGATGATTTATCATCACGATCTCGCAAGAGATCGGATCATCCCACACACCTTAGACTTATCTTCGAACGTTGTCGCTACTTTAGGATTCGCTTGAATCCAAACAAGTGCAGCTTCTGCATAATGTCAGGACGTTTTTTATGTTTCATTGTATCAACAATGGGGATCATGGTTGATCTACTCAAGGTGGAGGCAATAATCCAGTTGCCCCCCCCCACACACAATCCTTCAACTTCAGAGTCTACAAGGAAAGGCGAACTTTTTACGACGCTTCATCGCCAACTATGCCAAAATCACTAAGGGATTTATGAACTTACTAAAGAAAGACATTCCGTTTTACTAGGATGATGCAACTCAACACTCTTTTGACGCATTAAAACATGCCCTCACAACTTCCCCTCTACTACAACCACCTAACTATAACAAAGATTTCTTATTATATCTGGCTACAGCAAAGTCAACCATTGGCATGGTTTTAGTTCAGGAACATGATTTTTTCTCAGAATACATGATCTATTACCTGAGCCAAGGCCTCATAGGATCGAAACTCAATTATTCTCATACCAAAAAACTTGTGTTGGCAACAGTTAATGTTATTCAATGGTTCTGTCATTATGTTTTGTTTCACAAAACCACTGTCATTGTTATCGTGAATCCATTCCAGTACATGTTGACACGATGGGTTATAGGTGGAAAAATCAGTAGATGGATAGTCATCCTCCAGGAGTTTGACTTAGACTTCATTTCAACAAAGTCCAAAAAGTCATTGGTCTTCGCAGAGCTTATTTCAGAACCTCTGGTTGAGTCAGGTGACGTTGTACCTGAAGAATCACCTATCCAGGGAGATATGTTTTTTATCACATCTTCATATCCCTGGTACAGAGATATACTTATCTATCTCTAGACATTGAAGTGCCCCACTTCTGCTTCTCGTGATGATCAACAACGTATATGCCATCAGGTTAAGAATTATCTCATACTCGATGATATGTTGTATCAGAGAGGTGTAGACTGCAACTTACGTCGATGTCTCACTCATGAGGAGGCAATTATCGTTCTTAACGATTGCCTTACTGGAGCTTGTGGAAGTCATTTTTCTGGGTTGGAAACAGCCCAAAAGATTCTATGAGAAGGTTACTTCTGGCCGACACTTATCAAATATTGTATAGAATCGGTCAATAAGTGCCATCCATGCCAAATATTCTCTCAGAAGATGAGGGCACATCCCGCTCCCATGTTTCCTGTCATCACAGTTGGTCCCTTCACAAAGTGGGGGATTGATTACACTTTTTTCAACCCCCCTTCAGCAAGGGGACACTACTATATCATCATAGCTATAGACTACTTCACTAAGTGGGTCGAAGTTATGCCAATGTTTAAAGATGATGGAGAGACTGCAACTCTCTTTTTATTCAACCAGATCATAGCAAGGTTTGGTGTCCTGAGAGATATTGTGACTGACCATGGAAGTCACTTTCAGAACCAAATGATAACTGAATTAACATCAAATCTTAGGTTACGACAATAGCATTCATCACCCTACTACCCCCAAGCCAATGGGCATGTGGAAGCTGTAAACAAAACTCTTAACACTATTCTACAATGAACTATCAACTTAGCTAAGTCAAATTGGCATTTGATGTTATACTCGACATTATGGGATTACTGAACATCTATTAAGACTGCTACCAGTTTCTCACCTTTTCAACTCGTTTACGGGCTGGAGGCAGTCTTGCCCATCGAATGTCAGATCCCATCTCTAAAATTGGCAGTACAATTATTTCCAGACACTTCTCCACTTGAAGAATGGTTAGTATACCTTGAACAACTCAATGAGAAGCATCGTGATGCAGACCTAGCCAACGAGGCTCACAAACATAAGGTCAAGTGTCAGTATGATAGGTTCGTTTGTCCTTGGATTTTCTCTGAAAGTGACCTTGTCCTGATCTATGACCAAGAGAAGGACCCCCTAGGGGTGGGAAAATTCAAACCCATGTGGTTCAGACCTTTCATCATGAAAGAGGTATTAAAAAAGGGTGCTTATCATCTGGTTGATTTTGAAGGGAATGCTTTGGCAGAGCCTAGAAATAGGCTCTACCTCAAGAAGTATTACTCATAGGCAAGTCACTATGGGTAACTTTTTGTAACATATGTATAGTCTTTGTACTATTACTTTTTAGTTTCTTTTAAATGTTATGGATGTGTCATTGATGTTATCTTTCATCCATATGGAAAATGCCAAGTGATTTCGAGGTGTTCGTTGGGTATGCAGATGGTGCTAGTTAGCACATGTGGAGGCTTGCCTCCACAACTTTGTAACCTTTACACCTACGGGCCAGTTGTTATCTTCCAGAGGTATATGCTTAGGTGACACCACAAATAATGTCACCGAGTATAGTGCATTTATTGAGTTTCTTCATGACGCCTTGTCATTGGGTATCTCTCATCTCCGAGTCTATATTCACGCTCAACTGGTTCGGTCTCAGTTAAACAGATTATACCAGGTTCATGATCCAACCTTACATAGACGATTCTTTAGTGTACGTCTCTTAGAATGAAACATTGATTATATTACATATTTTCATGTTCCTAAGAGATTAAACCAAATTACAGATACTCTAGCTAATCAAATTTTAGATTGGCATCTTGCACACATATGAAAGAACATTGACATAAGCATGTAAATAAATTTTTGCACACGTGATCCATAAGACACAAAAGATAAAAAAACCATATATAATATCATAAGGTAACTAGAGTACATAGATGTATGCAAGCACCTCAAAAATAGGACCAATCATGAGTCACAGGACTTATGCCCTCAAACAATATATACAAGTAGTGTTCGTGGCACGTAAAATGTCTAAATAGGTTTTCGGCTTATGGGCCCTGTTATACTGGTCCACAGCATGGGCTAAACACCTAAACAATCAGACCCATGTCCGAGGTGCCCCCACTATATGAGGCTGCATGGATGGCGGTAGGTCCTCAATCTCTGCCATCGGGATTGTGTGAGTGAGTGCAGTAAAGTTCCACTCAGCTCGTCTAAGTACCCTCTCAACCTCCCCAGCTGGGAGGTTTCCTGCTACGGCTGGTCCCCTGGCAGCAGCCGCTGCGGCTTCTGGTCGAGGACGATGCATGTTCCATGCATAATCGGTAGGTCGCACTGGTCTGACATCTGCATGCAAAAAATGTATATCCGTCAAATACTCTGGCATATAAAAAATTATATATATAACAAAAATGACATAAAAATTACATATACAACAAAAAAACTGCAAAGGTGGAGACTTACCCATCTCCCCTCGCTCCTCACCAGAAGGAAAGGGTATCTCAGGATCTCTACAAAAGTCTATCCCTGCATATGGGTAATCCTCAATCACAGGGATCTGCCATGACAACCATGCAAAAAAGTCGTCATCGAAGGACTCATTGGTCCTTCAACCACCCTGTCGTGGAAGTAATACTACCCATCTACATACTGCATGAAAAGAGGCCTGATGTCCTCGTACCACTTCTCGAGGACTAAAGCTCAGAACTCTCTCGAAAAAGAAGGAACAAAAAATAGTCCCGAACTCGAAGTTCCTCTGTGTCTGCTGAAGATAATCTGTCAATTGCCTCTTCATACAATCCAGTAGTGTGGTACTCCAGTCAAAAATTTATGCATTCAAGCATTGGATAGCACACTTCATCTGTGCGCGGGATGCCTGATGCAAGGCCACTGAAACGGTAATCCACCCAATGAGCAATAATATCGCTTGGAACGATAGGTTAGTAATATTAGTTATGGGCACCTAGGAGCTCAAACGGTTTGTCCCAGCCTAACAGTGCAGGGCTATCAGTTCCGCTATGTTATGCGGCCCCGATGGAAACGTCCTGAAATTGACTGGTTCCCCTCTCCTTGAGAGGCCAGTGAAAAAGTAGATATCCTCGGTTGCGGGCACCAGTGATTGCCCCTCTAGCATGAAGGCCTCTACATCAGGGTGCCAATAGTCAACCAAGGCATTTAGTAGCCTTGGTTGCGCTCACATAAACGAACACAGGAAGAAATTTAGCAAACCACATTGCATCAACGTGGCCATGGCATTCGGATCTCCCTCAACCAACTCACTAACTTCTTCATGCTCCCTTTCCCTCCAGTGGACATACATCCTGCCAAAACAACCAAGTTCAGGAGGGTGAGTGAGTTCTCTTTAGTTCTTTTGTCTATAAAGGGGGGTCCATGAGTGTTGACTAGGTGATAGTCGCGTGTACACACGAACATGTTTTACTCTTCCTGAGTGTACATGCGGCCTATCCAGAGATAGCCCACGTGGACCTAGGGCCAACCTTTTAAAGGTCGATGCCCACCCAAAACATGAAATAAAAAACCAAAATGAAGAATTGAATAGCTAGATGGGGGAGTTTGTACTTACTTGGTCCAGACGGAAGTTCGTTTCGTCCACTGTAGCTCCTAGAATCACTGTTTTTATCAAAGGGGGTCTTTTGGCTCCAGAGTCAATTTCCAAATTAGCAATCGTGATAATGAGTTGCCAGCTTCTATTTATAGATTTTTTGGCCTCTTTTTGTCAATTTTTTGGCCTCCCTTATCATTTTCTTTATACCAAAAACCATTTAGAGTGATTTAGGAGTTATATGGGAGGGATTTGATCGGGTATTGGGACATTTTTTTGAGTTTTGAGGAAATTTTGATGGTCCATGAAATTTTTTCCAAGAATCAACTTGAGCATAACGGTTAGGTTACTACCCTGACTTTTGTGTCTCGTTATATTTTTCCTCTGCCATAGGATCGATCCCATCAGGTTGTGACACAGGATCATCATATCTTCTTTAGAAGTGTCACAACTTGGCGGTAGAGCTTACCAGAACATGGATACCCTAGGTAGGTCCTGGTTGCAATATGGTGTCCATGCCGTCTCTAAAACACTGTAGGCTCGGGAGTCCTTATAGTCTTTCCTGAATATGAGTTTGAGCCTCATTTGCATGATTCTTCTTCACTCTTGATCTCACCCTCAGGACTCCCAAAAGATAATAGGTCTTCTTTTAAGCCCTTTTCAGACCCTCTAAACATGAAAAGATTTCTGAGTGATCTTGTGGCCTTTCACGCTCGTTAAACTGAAATTTGAAGTCATGTCTATCCGATGGTAGTTTACCCCTTTTTCGGTTTGGACGGTCAACTGTACGAACAAAGGTATACTCTATGGAACTTTAGCTCTATAGAAGAGTACTCTCAGGTAAAATTTTATCCCTTTTTTGGGCCTGAGGGACTAAACTTACAAAGAAGGAACCCCCACAGAGTCGATAGTTAAGCTCTTTTCAGACTCCCTAAAATTGAAAAGATCGCCGAGTGACCTTATTCTTTCACACTCGTTAAACTTGGTCCAGAAGAACATTCCTGACGGAGTCCATAGTTAAGTTTTTTCATACTCCTTAAAAATGAAAAAATGGCCGAGTGATCTTGTCTTTATCACACTTGTTAAAATGGTTTTGAATAGACGTATTGTCGGTGTTATTTTACCCCTTTCTTGAACTGACCAGACTACCTTCGAAAAAGGTACCCCAATGGAGTCTCCTTTTATGTTTTTTCAGACTCTCTAAACATGAAAAACCACCGATCTTACCTTCTCTAGGCTCGTTAAACTTACATCGAAGGACATTACCAGTGTGTGTTTTGTTAACCACGTTTGCATACCATATACGCAAGCCTTGTAACAATTTTCTTATGCGTCTTAACAGCTTTGGCCCCTGAAGGATTTTTCCCGAGTATCATTTTACTAGATCATCAGTCTTTTCCTTGTGCCTTGAGCTTGTATGTTTGTGACACTCGTTCCTCCTTTGTAATGTAATATTCCTTTATTCTTTTTCTACGATTATTGAAAAGAACAAAAAAATCAAATATACCCCAAAAAGAGGAAGGGAAAAGTATTTTCTTTATTGGCAGCATAATGAGTCAGCCTTGGATAAATCATATTTGTTCATTTGTTCATCAGACTATGGGATGTAGTATGACCTTGGGAATCTTTTTCTCACTATATAGAGTTGTGTCCTCCACCTTTTGGCTGTCCTTCCAAACATATGGAGAGTTTGCGTCGCCTCCTGCTTCGTAGAATTATGATTAACATACATGTTGTCTGAGTCTCATCATTTGTCATGCTATTATCCAAGGGAAGTTTGTCACAAAGCCTAAGTCGGCCCCTCTGCAATATGTCTCTTGTCCTCATACTTGGTCATCCTGAACATCCAATCAAGTCCTTGTTCGAAATCACTAAATCCTTCAGTCTGATCATCAAGATTATCAAGTCCATGACCGACGAGCCATTGAAGACCTCTGGGTAGTGCAGTCGTACACTCATATTGCACTCCTACCTGAGCTGGGAAGATTTTGAAGCTGTTGCTTGAGCTCTGAAGATCTCATCTCCAACCATCAGGCTGAATCAACTTCTGCAAGATGGATACTCTATATGTATATCTTTCTGATTTCAAGAGGTAGCTCTGCTGTGTATTGTTCGCAACTACTCTTTATAGTTATTTGAAATGGATCTACAGTGTATTTGATTTGTATCCATGATTCTATTTTATCCCGAACATGGGTATGCTTGCCTCAGTGAGACATTTGTTATTTTGCAGACGACACCTCTCGGTTCCTGATCCTTCGGCTCAATAGTTTGGCACATCAGTAAAGATTGGTAATGTATTTCAGCAATCAGATGCTCTTATGACCTCACACATTAGGGGGCATCTGTTATAACCCTAAGTTGCACCACACATGCTTACCTGGAATTAGGCCAAATCATATCCCTTCTTTGCCAAAGAATTGTTGAACAACTCTTTGAAAATCCTCTTTTATAAAGGCCCATGTGCCCTAATGCATTATTGCACGCGTGTACATGCTGGTTGACCCAAAACAACCCACGTGGACCGACAAAAGCACGAAAAAAGGAAATTTGTGAACCAAACACAAAATCTATTGGTGAGTTAACTGAAACTCATGGCCATGCATGGTCGAGGGTTCATCCAAATACCTAGCTCCTTCTAGCCTATAAAAGAAGGGGTAGGGGTCCCATTTGAAAGGAGGAAAAATATAGCAAAGAAACTCTTCCCATTTACATATTCCCATTGTCCCAACCCTTTAGCCTTTCCTTGTGCCAAAGGAGATTTAAAGGAAAGCAGTTGGAGGACAGAAGAAGAGGAGCCCAGGATCAAGTTTGAGGAGTGGTAGTCGGTCTCAACTTTTGTAAGTTGACTCATTCAAAGTAATAAAGAAAATGATTTTCCCGTCCCAATTCATGAACTGTTTATAGTTTGATCAATATATGTTTGGATTTATAACCCGTTAGTATATAAGTAGGATGCATGCATAGTTGTTGCTTGTCTTGTATGCAGGTCAGCTTTGGAAGGAGGATTGTGAACAAGTAATCAAGCACAACGGAGGATCGACATCAAACGCCGGGAACAAGGTAGGTTGATCTTTCCATGCATTTACTAAGAAAAGGGGATTTAAATCTAGGGATGAAGGTAGAAAGTAGTTTCTATTCGGTCATATCTACATGCAAAGTATGAACTCTATTTGCTAGTCTGCAGGGAGATTTTCCCCACAACAGGCATGTGATTGCTTCATAATATTAATAAATAAATAAATTACCTTTTTTGATTCTCTTTTTCTTAGCCGTAATAGAGGGTTGTTACATGGTAATTATTTTTTACCTCATAAAATTCTAGGGTAATTATTAATTTACATAATGTAAGTTAAACGTGACTATGATTGAATGAAAGGATGTGTATAGGACAAATCAACAAGTTTAAATAAAACATTGCATGTTACACAATAAGTTATCATTTATACAATGAGCTTCCAAACAACAATTCTTATATAGTAAGCTATGTTTAAAATAATTTCGGGCTACGTCGTTGTATAAACCGAAAACCAAACCAAAAATTACAAGGATTTAGGGTTTCCAACCATGACTTAACTGAGAGAAACTCATAGGTTTACGGTCTAGAATACCGATATATTTTAAAGGAATCACAGAACCCGTGAAGGATGTTGGACTCTGTAAGGGACCTTGCAAACATAGTATCATTATAATAGAATGAGATAGAGAAACACAGTGTCATAATAATATAAACGAGACATGGAAAACTTACACAACTATCCCTTCAACACTTTATCAACATAACGAAGAGTGGGTATATGGAATATAGAAATACATAACTCAACCCAACATGGTAAATTATTGCATACATATAGAAATACAAATATCGACCCAACATGATAAAAAAGAGGAACATATTCTTTCAAGATGCAAATGAAAAACCCCATTGAACCAACAAGCATGGAATATGATATACCGAGGGAGGGATATTACCATGTACAAACCGAGGGTAAGTGTTGAAATACCAGTGACCTCCATGTTGCAAAGGAAGCCCAATAAGTGCCTCGCTATCAATCCTAACTAGAAAGCCAAGAATATTATCAAAGACAGTGGCCATCCCGTGACTACTATGCTACCACAGTCTCTTAACACTACTATCGTAGAGAAAAACACATATAAAAGAAATTGAATGAAACGAATGAGAAGGATAATGGAACCGCATGCCTCCCAATAGTGGAGAAGGATGGAGGGTACGCCAACCTCTCACTTCCATGTGAAGTCAGTCGAGGTGGAAATCCCGTAGTGGATCTTCCCTGCAAAAATGTCAGACATGGAAACCAAGGTGACCTACCACCATTAATGGCTACGAACAACTTAATTCCCAAGGCTAGGTTTCGACTATCCTATGGTCAATTCATTAATTCTTCTTGAATTGTGTACATGCCAAAAGTTATGGTTGATGCAGACCAGGGTTATATGTAAGTGAGGATTCAAGTATATGTCTTTAATTCTAAGTTTAATTCAACATATAGAATCACTTTGGAACCTCACCCAAACTCCTAGTGTGGAATTTAGGACATGGTGGTTAGGACCTAGGCCCTTTCTCAATGCACGCTAGTGTTCAAGTATGAATTGCTTCAAGTATAGTTAGAGTATGTTGTATAGGTTGGTATTATATAATTCCTTGTGATATGTTTTAGTAATATAACTAGAACTTATATGAGTGGGTTGCACAGGTTAGGCCTAGGCTATGAACCTTGACAGACCTAGCCATTATTATACTAATAATTACATTGATAATCCTGGTAGAAATACCTAGTGGAAAATGAGGTATGGATCTTAATATCCCTTTCCAACCTCTTAGAAGAAGTTATGACAATTGTACCTTGCCAAGTATAGATATACATTAACTGGATTAATATTTCATTATTCATTGTGTCATGACATTTTTCGTTCATTTTAGACGATAATGTTCCCCTTTAAAAAGAATTTGGTATTTGTGAAATTTGGGGTACATTACAAGTACATTAGTGTTCCACTTGACAAAATTAATCTAAATATTTTTCCAATCACACCTGTTACAAGAGGAAATTAGACACAAATTCCTCTAAATATGGCATGGGCCCTTACTATACAAAACTCACAGGGCTTGAATTTAGATCAAGCTACAATTGATATTGGTAACAAAGAGTGTCAGGTTCCAATCACACTTGTTACAAGAGGAAATCATAAACAAATTCCTCTAAAGATGACATGGGCCCTTAATATAAACAAATCACATGGCTTGACTTTAGATCGGACTTCAATCGATATCGGTAAGAAAGAGAGATAGGGGTTGACCGTCACTTCCATATCAAGAGTGAAATTGATAGATGGTTTGTGCATATCTCCACATTTTTTTTTTCAACGTTATGCTAATATGAAAAATAGTTGTTATGTTACTATTGGAAGAAATAAGAGCAACGATTATAATACTTATTAATGTAACATCCCATGTAAATACATTATATCTTCATTGAATTCATGTGTCTTTTTCATTTTATGTTCATTCAAGTTTACTATTCTTGTATTAATCATTTATTCACTTTCTTTATTTTTTCCAAAGTTATTCACTTTCTTTATATGTTCTATACCTTCGATATTTTTTTTACTATTTCAATAACAATAGCATCATTATTTTTATTTATATATTTGATTACTACTAACCACTAACATTTAAAATAACATATATTAGTATGCATAACATGTTACAGGGGGGAAAGGGTTAAGATGCATGTAAAATGCATACATGCAATATTCTACATGTAATTTGGCTTGCTAAACTTTTTTGTTAAGAAGAAAACAATGTTTTTTTCATATGCAATTTAAATTTGTATTTCATTTCATAATTTCATGATATGAATATTTTTTTCCTTCTCTTACTGATATGGTTTTGTCAACTATCCTAATTTTTGTTTTTCTATTTTTCATGTTCTACAGTTATAGAAAACTCGGATGCTTCCAAGGTTATTTATGCTTTGCATGAAATAAGACAACAAGAACAATTTCTTCATGGAATTAAAAATATGGTCACTACTTGACATGGTGAACTGTTCCACTTATTTGATGAAACTTTATAGTTTTTAGCTACGTTTAGGGTAATGCTACACAAATTTCTACATATTTCTGATAGGGATGCAGGGAGAAAATTGAGAAGAGAATGGCTTCATCGACAAAATGGTCATGGACAAGTTGATATTAATTGGTGTAGTGTCTTCCATAAATCTGGCTGCATTTTTAATAGGTTTTGTTATATTTATATTACAAGGAATTTTAAGATTTTTTGGCATTTGGAAATTTCATTTTAAGAAGTTTAAGATTTTTGGATTTTGTAAGATTCATTTTTTTACGATTCACTTTGGTAATGTTACATTACATTAAATAGAACAATATTATTATTGTGCATATGTTGCAATGTCACATATTTTCTTAATTTCTACACAAAATTTTACATTTATTACTCTTGAAATGTGTGTTTTTCCTTCCATTCAATTTAATAACTTTATTACTTTTAATATGTGTCATTCCATTCAAATTAAACATTTTATTACTATTACATTGTCACAACATTTTTTAAATAATTTGTTTTTTCTTTTATTCATGTCAATTATAGATTATTTATGTTTCCTACTATATTTGTATTTTTCATATGGTGTAATGTCTCATGTTATTCATATCTCTACACCAAACATAAGCTTTAATTATATTGAAATGTTGATATGGGTCATTCCAATCAAGTCAAATCACTCTTTTCCATTTAATATGTCACAATATGGCATAATATTAAGGTTGAGCTCTTTTGGATTTTTACTAGATTTTTTCCATTATTTCATGTTCATTTATAGTCATTTATTTGAAGTATTAGTATTGAAGTAACATTAAATTGAAGTATTACTATTGAAATAACATTAACATTCAATTAAATGATAAAAACCCAATTCTTCATTAATTCAATGATAAGAACTTAATTCAATTCAACATTCAATTTAACATTGCAATAACATTAACACTGCAAGTTATTGAAGTATTAATATTGCAATAACATTAACATTCATCTCAACGATAAGGTTGGTTATAGATATCGAGAAATGTTAAATTTTCTTTAACTCATCCTCCAAATTTTTTTTCAAGTAAATTGTGACAATGTTATGTAACAATATTTTTCCAATAGTATAAACTTATTCATCAAGCAACATACCCCTTCATCAAGCAACATTCAATTCAATGATACAAACTTAATTCCTGATTAATTCAATGATAAGAACTTAATTTGATTCAATTCAACATTCAATTTAACATTGCAATAACATTTTCAAATGTGACAAATATTTCCCAACAATAACATTTCCTAACATTGCATTATGACGAACATTTCCCAATCTCGCAATGTCACAAACTTTTTCTAACTTCACATTGTGACAAACATTTTCCGACTTCGCAATGTGATGAACGTTTCCCAACATTTACATTTCCTAATGTCCCAATGTGACTAACATTTCCTAACATCATATTTTGATGACCATTTCCCTATGTCACAATATGACAAACCTTTCCAAATGTGACAAATATTTCCCAACATTAACATTTACTAACATCTCATTATGACCGACATTTCCCAATGTCGCAATGCCATGAACAATGAGTATGAAAAGAGTGTGAAGTTAGAGAGTATATAAATGTGAATATAATATGATTGTTATAAAAAAAGATAGACATAGTCGTTCTAAATTAACCATTGTGAAAATAAAGATGTTATTTCGTTATTATTAAAAAGGTAAAAATATAATTTAAAGTTTAAATTTTAAAACTAATCACTAATTGTTATTAAATATTTATATAGTTAATCAATAATAATTATTAAATAATAATATAGGTAATAATAATTAATTAAATGAAATTATAATCTAGTTAATTAATATGAATTATTAATTAATAAAATAATTAATATTAATTAATTTAAATTAGTTAAATACTAGGAATTGAAATATAATTTCAAATTTTATACTTGTCATGGTTAGGATCCATGTTTTCTATTTATCTAATAATATATTATAAATTTAGTTTTACTTTATTACTTCAATGTATTAATGTACTATTAAAACTTTAATACATTTTTAATGGTTCAGTCATTTATTAATCTATTAATTATTAATCATTTATTAAGATATTAATAATTTATTAATGTATTATTACTCTACTACTTTATTATTGTAGTAATAGTGTATTAATTTAATGCATGTGTTAATACTTTGGAAAAAAAATAATTAATAGTGTATAAATATTTTAATTATAATGTATTTATACATTATAATAATGTATAAATACTTTATTGATGTATTAAGACATTAACAACAACAACAATAATAATAATCTATTTTTAAGGTCTTGGCCAAGACAAACACCAAATTGGTGTAAGAGACCTCCTCCATCAAGTGATTTTACTCGTAAAGTCTACAGAGGTATACATATCCTACCCCCCTCTGGATTTGAACTTAATGTAATACTTTAATGTATTTATGTAAAAAAAAAAATTGTTTTATTAATGTACTATTACTACTTTATTATTCTTGGTTATGGTCAACAATATATAACCATGATCAAAGTAATGTCCAACCATAGGCATAGTTAATATCAAACATCGTGAATTTCATTGATAATCATAGTGAACTATTGGTGTACAAATATGTTCAATATATATCTTACACTCATTTAAATGTCAATCCAGGATTCGTAATCAATAGAGTTGATGCACTATATGTGTCGATAACAGATAGGTTCCTATGTCTGATGAGTATAGCATAAAGAAGAAACAATCAATACCAATACTCTGTTTTACAACTTTTTAATCTATCTTCCTCATGCAACTTAAAGATCAGAAAACAAAATTCATAAACATAATCCAACAAGCATGTGATATAAAGGTTTTTTCTCAGGTAATGAATCTGTCCATTCACAGGCTCATGAAATAAAAGAGATGGACTTTGAATCTGTCCCATGTAGAAACTAAAACTAATCAACAATTAACACTTTGTTTTAGGATATCCAAATGCTTCACACAACTTCAAACTTCTCAATCAAAACAATCAATCAAAGGATTCTATCTTAAGGAACAAGTCTATTCATCCCCGGCTCATGAATTAGAGAGATGAGTTAGAGAAGCTTGTTTCCTATAGCAATCAAAACAATAAATAGTAATCAACTCCAATCACTCTTGAAATCAAAATCAACTCCAGTTTTGTTCAATCCAAACAAATCAGTATAAGGAACAATCATCATAACTGAGAGACTTTATTACGGAGCATGAAGATGAGATATAAAGTCTTCTTGTTCCTGTACATACTGAAAATACTGCAAACATAAACTCAAAATATCATTTGTTTAACAATCCCATACTTCAAACAATTAAATGGAAACCTGCAATATTAGAAAAGGAAAATACTTATTTGATCTAGTATCTAATTGTTCACACCAATTTAGAAACAAATAACCCAATGTTGAACTCTTTGAAATGGATTAAAAACCATTAACAACACACTACTATAGAACACTCACACAAATAGAATTACATTCATAGAATAATTACAAATGAGATTATCTTGGTTGGATTGGTGGGACCTTTCCGTGTCAACAAGGAAGCTCAAAGAAACTCACAAAATAGAGAACTTTACAGAACACATGTAATTGATGAATTTAACTTCATATTAATTCTTCAGCAAGTATGTTTACAAAAGGAGGTTGTTCAGAAATCCAATTTGCAACATAACAATTTATCTCTCCTTCCATTACTCCTTAATTCATATTTATACAAGGAATTTCAATGGGAATGTATTAGAACAAATCCCCCAAGTCAGAATTCCTTCAAACTCTTTATGCACAAAATCTGGGTTTTTCACTAGATATTACAAATTTGGGTTAAAGATCCTTCGATAGCTCTCTGTCCATTTTGAATTTGTAGAAACTATTTATGGGTTTTGTAGATGCATATATTTTATAAAACCCCATTGGATGGTTTTGTAAAATATTCCTCCATATGCACGCAAATCAAGGTACAATATGGCAGTTTAGAAATATTTGACGATTTTAGGCTGAATCGTTCCCCCTAAGATGGAGGTTCACATTTTCTATATGGGTGAGTTCTGTCCCATGTGTCCGAAATAAACCATCTCTTTGGACAAAACCCATGTCCCCAAATTTTGAGATCCATTGTCATCGGCCTGTAAATCGAGGTGAAAATCTAGTACCAGAATGCTGGTACCGGAATCCTGTAGGTAGGTGTTTAGTACCGGAAGACACACAGTCACACCATGAGTACCAGATTATCATAGAATAGATGTTGGTACTGGATTAGTCACCCAGGCAATACCAGATCAATTCTTCTTAAGATTCAAAGGATTAGGATCATAGAAAATCAAGCATTAAATCAAATTAACTCAAGAAAACAAAACAAATCATGCCTTAATAATAATTTACCCCTTATGCACATGAACAAGGTCACTAAGTGGAATTATGGAGGAAACATTCAAGTATACACTCATAGCATACGTAGAATTGACTCAGACATAGGGTAATATAGGGAAATAGACGTGTCAATACTGAGACTCATCATTCCCCCATGCTTAAGTCATTGCATGTCCTCATGCAACAATGATATTCAAAATTTTCAAAATTGATGGTACTCCTCACTTGATCAAGCATTCCCTTGAAGTTTCATCCTTCTTCAGCTCCTAAGTTTAAACAATATAAAATTCATGGCTTATGCTTCACACTTCTTACCCATGGAAAAGTAGCTATGAAAGACAAGTGGAGTCATGGATAATATATTAGATCTATTAGTGATTTGACGTTTAAGTCTTATCCAATCTGTTTTTGATCAAAGTTAGGAGAAAGTGTTGACTGTGACTCTGGTATGATTATAGGATAGTGGCCAAGAGTTTTCAGAATGACTTTGGCTAATAAGCCCCCCCGTCTAGATTACCTTTAAAACAAAAGTGATGTAAGCATAGTTTAGATCTCATTTGAAGAGAGGAACACATAAACGAATACATCCCAATATTATTAACTCTTTTCTTATCCAATTTTTTAAAGATTAAGCTCTTCTTTCTTAGGTAAGGAGAATTACACATATCGAGGGTCCCACTTCTCATGCAAACCTATTTATTTTAAAGATAGAACTCTAAAGTGGATACTTGAAGGTTCTTAAAAACATCGCCCGAGAGATATAAAGGTCATATCCTAGCCTTGATTTGATAGTAATTGCTTCAGAATGAGACCCAAGGGTTTTTGTTATGTTTTAAGTGTGCCACTTTATGTTTTTCAACTCTCTTTACGCGGCATAGCCCCACTACCAACAGGCATGTTCAGTACCCCAACGAGTTTACTTATACTTCCTGATACTTCCTTTTTATTATATTACTCAAAAGATTTAGAATTATGTATACTGCTCATTGACAGTTTTAGAGTATAAGGAAGGCAGGTGGTACGAGAGTGTTTTATATTTATTAGGCACATAATTATTTGTTTGCAATTATCCCAAGGGTGACATCATCCACATTCAACTTAAATCTCAGCTATTCAATGTATAATGGAACATATCGGATAATGACTAAGAAGTCCCTCTAGTTAATCCTATTAGGGTTCTCATGAAAGTTCATTGAGGTTTTGCAAGGACGGTCCACCACATGAGGTTTTCATAAATACCTCCAAGAGAAACTCGTAAAGCTAAACTTGGATAAGAACTTGTTGAATCAGCTAGGTTAGTATTATACATAATGGTGTCACCACTTTTCAATGGATATTTCAATTAGCAATCACTTTTTCAAAATGATGAGGTAATAAGACAAGTTCACCCATTATCATATCGAGCTAAGTGTGGAAATATATTCTTAAAGGAAAGTGAGGATGATTCATTCAAGTTTGAGTGTAGAAATGTAGGAGGAAGATGTACTTGAGAGTAAAAACAATTCAACACAGGACTTAAATGATCCTTGATAGAAAGAACATGAAGAGATTATCCCATACCTCTAATTACCTGAAGTGAAAATGATGTTAAGCATGGGACAAAGATCATATCACCTTGGCATCAATACCAGATTGGTAAATGGTATCAGAACATGTTTCTGCAGTACCATAATAGATAGTACCAGAATAGGACAGTAACGGAATAGAGCAGTACTTGAATAGAGTAGAGGGCAGAAACATAGTGACATGATGAATGATTTCCATACAAGGAGACATATACGAGGGCTTTCATAAATTCATGGTAGGGAGTGTGCAATAATTGAGAGTAATCATATGTTTACTGCATAATTAGTCTAATTCCTTAGTAAAATGAAAACACATTGTTGAGTTTATATGTCCTATTGCTTGAAGCATTTAAATTGAGCAATAAAAATTGAATACATGATTAGAGATACCATCACCTTATTACCAGTACAAGATCACCTGAGTACCGGATGGACACAGGGTTGTTCTTATGAAATGTTTGTAGGTTGCACCTTGTAGAAGTAGCTGGTGTTCTCTGGTGTTCTGGAAGAGGACCTGTGATCTGATTCAACTAAAAAACCATGTAGATGGAACAATTACCAACACTAGATGTAGGAACTATGGGTTTGCATCAGAATAATGAAAAATAATTTGTTGACTTGGCTCCAAGCTCTATGAGAAGAGGGTATTTTGTAATTGGATGACCATATGTTGAGATTTTAGAAGCCTCCTCTTTTGGGACCAAGCTAATCGTTGCTCCTGTTGGCACTTCTTTTTTATTACAAAAATAATAATCCTAACTACTATTGTCTCAACAACCACTTCCCCATGCTTGATGTTTTGCATGGCCTTATGCAACCAATGCGAGACACTAAAAAAAAATTGCTCAGAGGGTTGTGATCATTGGTATTTTCCATAGCAAATCCATCTTCCATTTTCATCATGATTTCCACAGAATTCAAAATATCTAGCTTGAGATTTTTCTCAAAATGAGTTGATGCTTCTACCTTTGAAGGCTTAGCTTTCAAGAAAGATTGAATACATTGAGAATCCTACTAATTTTCTGATTGAAAGCACACCAATTCATCCTCAAAAGATATTTTTCAAATGATTAATCCAGATCATCAATTGTCAAGTTATAAGCATACGTCGGGGAAGTCTGAATTGTATAAAAGATGTGGCAATTTGTAGTTGGCAAAGAGCTCATTTTCATGTGAATGATATTTCCAATTGTGCGATCTTCTCGAAAGTTGTAATATTCAATTCAGAAGCATTTTCAAAAATCAAATATACATGCCTGTACCTTCAGATTATCCTCCAAAGATTTAGTTGTTGTCACATTTGAAAACACAAAAAATTCATCAAGTTCTCCAAAATGAGCATGAACAGGTTCTTTTGATGATGATGGACTTGCAAGTTGTGGAGAAGGAACACCATAGAATGCAGCAACACTATTGACTTCTGGAAACAACACATTAATTGCAATAAATAAAGCACCACCCTTGCAAAAAAAAACTATTATTCCAACCATTTTCCTTCAGCCACTTCATGGATGCCGCAGTATTTTTAACAACTTGCCAATCAAGACCATCCATTAAAGAGCTATAGGTTGTTGCATCAACAATAATGACAATCGAATCCATATGTAAAAAATGCCACATTCTATTGCAATTGTTCTTGTTGTGTTAATATTGTCGCTAGCAACCATTCTTACTGTAATACCTACCATTCTACAGACTTCAACAACTTATTTAACACCAAGACGCACAAGATCCTTGATGCCAACAATGATAATACATGTATAATCATTTATGTGGATGGTTTCATTCTCTTAATCAAAATTATCTTCTAAGTCTATAAAAGAAAGACAGAGAGTTCGAAAAGAAAATGCCCAAAGTAAACAAAATTTAAACCCATAGTGACACCAGACTACTGCAATCACTCAAAATGATTCCTAAATATGATGATGAATCCAAAATGAAGCAATTCACATGAGAATTAGAAAATTTCAAAGGCGTCTAAACCACCATTCTCGATATCCTTTCTTCTCGACCCCATCCCGTCCATTTCCATTGCCTTTGTGCAAAATTAAAAAAAATCAACACCATTTGTTCACCAAGACTCTAATGTCCTCAAAGCGTCAGTGACTAGGAAGATCCCAGTTTCCATCTCTACACATGGGAGGACATGGTACAATCCTTATCAATGGATGTCCAACCTCCAAGACCCTGCTCTCCCTCGCCATTTTCAAGATGAAAATAGTTACACTGAAGATTTCATGGCAGACAACATAGGACTACAACAACAATTGTAGGCTGAGATGCAGTCCAGAATGCCTCTAGATATCTTGACTCCCCCATAGAAATGGGGTACCTGGTTATATTTCTATCGCATTCCTAAAGGAAAGGAATATCCAGTTCTATGCAGGAGAGTGGAAAGACAACCTGGTTTAGTCGCATCATTCCATTATTATCTTAGGAGCTTTTACAGGGAGGAAGTTTTTCTTGACTGGAATGAGATTGCAGAACAACTTGGTTATGTTCATGTGGGTATGTGTCAGAATTCAAGAATATCATCAGAGGTCTATTTGATGCATTAAGATAATATGAGAGCTGGGCTGCAAAGGACATGAGAAAGGGAGTCTGGTGTGCGATAGTTTATGGAACATCATTATGTTTTCTTTTACATTCTAACCAATGCCCCTAATCAATTGGATTGATGTAGTGTTGGGAATATAGCCTCAAATAAATGGAAGAGTGTGGTCCAAGTAGCTGGAAATGTTACAATTGAGGATATGGATATGTTTGATAAGTACTTGGTGTTAGTTCTTCATAAGGGAGGAATTCCAGTAATTTTTCCATTGTCTATGCCTCTACAACTTGAATTGAATGATGGAATGCATCTTCAAGACCTTACCCCATGGTTCCTACCAATGTTGGCTAACATGTGCACTGGTGTTCCTGGATCGAATCATGATTTCAAGTCTTCTATTTTCCATGCAGTGATCTCGAAGAGATTTAGTAGTAAATCCATCAATGATATTTAAAAGATCACTACAAATACATGGTGTTGATCCTCAACATACTTTCATCAATTGATCAAACCAAATGCAATAAGTGAATAGTAATAACAATCATTCAAAATCAAACATTGAATGAAATTTCGACTTAAATTCCCCCACAATAACAACAAGGGTCATCACTTCCCCTGCACTCACATATCTTCTTGGAGCTCATCTTGTACTTTTTGTAGCTCTCTATCAAGACCTTCTTCTCGAAATTCAACATCCAATGATAAGGGTTCTGTAAATATTGTATGGGATGATGTGCAAGTGCTCTTACCATATCTTAAGATGATATACAAAATCACATAGGCACACAGAAAGGCACTTATGAAATAGTTCCAACATTTGAGAAACAACAATCTTGGCAACTCTGTTTCCAATTCATGGTTGATTACAAAAAAATCGATTTATGAGGTTGCAAGTGGGATCCCAAAATGTATGTATTGCTGTTGCAAATCAACAAATTGTAACTGCACTATATGATGTTCCAAAAGTATGTCAATTTATCTAGGATTTTCATTATTATTTGCAAAATGGATAGGACACTTGATCCCATATATGCATACTGAACCATTTACTTTGAGCCTGGAAGATTAACATGCCTTCTCTATTGCTGATCTTTCCCCTATAGCCCTTCACACACAAGTTACAAGTTTTCACAGCAGAGAGAATGGTGCACTTTTTCAACACTTCACAACCATTAGTTCAGAAAAAGATAGAATGGTGAAGAGTTTTATGGCAGAAAATTTAAAAACAAAAGGGACACATGTGGGGTTATAAGTGGGTATTGGTGGGATTACAAAAAGAAGAGGCAAGGACAAGTGGTATAACAACAAGCTTGAAATGTTATCTTTATGATAAATTTCCTTCATTTTCAATAAATCAGAAGGATTAGAAAAATGATTACCTCAAGTCACCCTTGGAGTTGATACTTACATATCTAATTTCTGAGTTATTTTTGATGGAACATGAGCTTTGAAGACCATCCGAAAAATCTGAGTGTGCATGACCGGATTTAAAGAATGCATCCAGGATGCTAGGACACTATTGATATATTGCTTGTATGCAGTCTCGGTACCAAAAAAAAATCATGTTGTTGCCTTTGAGATGTTTGTTAGCAAGCAACCTGCTATAAGAACAAAGATTGGGCATGGGAACAATGACCTCCTTCTTTCCAACAAGCTTCCTTGTCAATTGTCTTATTCAGAAAACATAAAAGAACTGTTGCACTGTATTTTAAGCTGAACCACTAACTAAATGCAGCTATTTATTCATTGTCCTACCCTACTTGAGAAAAGAGAAATCCTTTTTTCAAGTATAGGAAAATTTCTAGTGAAGCCATGTGCGTAATAGGGTTAGAAATATATCCATACTCGGGTTTAAAAGATAAATTTTAATGTATACCAGAGTATGAAGGACCAACTACTTTAATGATGAGATCAGACAATAATGAAAATTAACAGAGTAGTGTGACCTGACAACTAATTGGAACCATCTTTCAATAGGATCAAGATATTCTCATTTCCCTTCTTTGTTAAGGTCACACAACATGTCCTCCTTTTCCATTCCACGCATAGCATTTTCTTCAAGATGATTGGTCTATAAGGTACATATAGGATCTGTTGAGAGGCATGATAAGAACTCCTCAATATCAGGTTCTAATGGTTGCTCTTCATTGCATTATGTCCATGATTCTTGAGTCTCCTCAATAAATTGACAATAGGAATCCGAAGGGACTTCTAAATCTTCTTGTGGAGAGACAACTAAATTCTTGGCTACTGTCAAGATATGCTCTTCCTGAGAGGAAGTTATTCTAGTTGCTACTAGAATGCGAGAAAGTTCTTGGAGGAACATTCTTCAACATCTTGATCATCCTTAAATTACTCTAGCTGGTTGATGATCCCTGTCTCGCAACATAGATTAGTACTTGAGGGGTTCTTACTACACCCCAACATGATTTATCATCAAAGATTTGAATATTAAAACTAAGAAATTAAAACTATTTGGAAAAATAAAACAAACCAAACTTGAACTCCTTGCATTACTGGGACCCTGCTATCACCAGGTTATCAGTTTGCACAAGTTAGCCCATCATGAAAATAAAATTTTTCATAAAAGAAGGAAAAACACACTTTCATCAAAAGAAGAGAGGACAACCTAACTTTCGAGAAACCCCACCAAAGTGGATGCATGGGCTCTTCCTACACATCTTACCGTCTTCTCTCCACCCTTAGGTCATCCATAAAAACCAATCCAAACCAATTAAAGAATTCTGATTCAAATACTACCTATTACCGTTTACAACTCCCCGACAACGACGACAAAATGTTGGTGTACAAATATGTTCAATATATATCTTACACTCATTTAAATTTCAATCTAGGATTTGTAATCAATAGGATTGATGCACTATATGTGTCGATAACTCATAGGTTCCTATGTCTGATGAGTATAGCATAAATAATAAAAAATCAATACCAATACTCTTCTTTACAACTTTTTAATCTATCTTCCTCACGCAACTTAAAGATCAGAAAACAAAACTCATAAACATAATCCAACAAGCATGTGATCTAAAGGTTTTTTCTCAGGTAATGAATCTATCCATTCACAGGCTCATGAAATAAAAGAGATGGACTTTGAATGTTTCCCATGTAGCAACTAAAACTAATCAACAATTAACACTCTGTTTTAGGATATCCAAATGCTTCACACAACTTCAAACTTCTCAAGCAAAACAATCAATCAAAGGATTCTATCTTAAGGAACAAGTCTATTCATTCCAGGCTCATGAATTAGAGAGATGAATTTGAGAAGCTTGTTTCCTATAGCAATCAAAACAATAAATAGCAATCAACTCCAATCACTCTTGAAATCAAAATCAACTCCAACTTTGTTCAATCCAAACAAATCAGTATAAGGAATAGTCAACATAACTGAAAGACTTTATTATGGAGCATGAAGATGAGATATAAAGTCTTTTGGTTCCTGTACATATTGAAAATACTGCAAAGATAAACTCAAAATATCATTTGTTTAACAATCTCGTACTTCAAACAATTAAATGGCAACCTGCAATATTAGAAAAGGAAAATACCTATTCGATCTAGTATCTAATTGTTCACACCAATTCAGAAACAAATAACTCAATGTTGAACTCTTTGAAATGGATTAACAATCATTAACAACACACTATTGTAAAACACTCACACAAATATAATTACATTCACAGAATAATTACAAATTATTTTACCTTGGTTGTATCGGTGGGCCCTTGCCATGCCAACAAGGAAGCTCAAAGAAACTCACAGAACAGAGAACTTTACAGAACACATGCAATTGATGAATTTAACTTCATATTAATTCTTCCGCAAGTATGTTTACAAAAGGAGGTTGTTTAGAAATCCAATTTGCAACATAAGAATTTCTCTCCCCTTACAGTACTCCTTCCTTCATATTTATACAAGGAATTTCAATGGGAATGGATCAGAACAAATCCCCCAAATCAGAATTCATTCAAATTGTTTATGCACAAAATCTGGGTTTTTTGCGAGATATTACAAATTTGGGTTAAAGATCCTTCGATATATCCCTGTCCGTTGTGAATTTGTAGAAATGATTTATGGGTTTTGTAGCTGGATATATTTTATAAATCCCCATTGGATGGTTTTGTAAGATATTCCTCCATTGGCATGAAAATCAAGGCACAATATGGTAGTTTAGAAATATTTGATGATTTTAGGCTGAATCATTCCCCCTGAGATAGAGGTCCACATGTGCAATATAGGTGAGTTCTATCCCACATGTCCAAATGAAAACATGGCTCTGGACAAAACGCATGTCCCCAAATTTTGAGATCAATAGTTATTGGCCCGTAAATCGAGGTGAAAATATAGTACCAGAATGTTGGTACCGGAATCCTGTCGGTAGGTGTTTAGTACCGGAATACACACAGTCACACCATGAGTACTAGATTAGCACAAAACAGATGTTTGTAACGGATTATTCACCCAAGCAGTACCAGATCAATGCTTCTTACGATTCAAAGGATTAGGATCATAGAAAATCAAGCATTAAATCAAATTAACTCAAGAAAACTAAACAAATCATGCCTTAATCATAATTTACCCCTTATGCACATGAACAAGGTCACTGAGTGGACTTATGGAGGAAACAATCAAGTATACACTCATAGCATAGGTATAATTGACTCAGACAGAGGGTAATATAGGGAAATAGAGGTGTCAATACTATGACTCAACATGAACCATGGTCATGACTAGCAATGATTATCTATGGTCAACAATTGTCAAACATGGTTAAACATTGTCAACCATGGTCAACCATAGTTGAATGTTAAATGTTTAAATTAATTTATGGATAAGTAATCATGTTTTTTTAACTAGAGTTTTATTATTATCTTTAAAATAAATTTTTATATTATCTTTTTTCCAAATATTTGTTTTATAATTTTTTATTTTTAAGTACAAATTTTTATGGAGTGTTAAATATAGAATTTTTAAGTGGAGTTTTATATATAGTTTTCATATCTATTTTTTTTTCATATGCAATGTTTAAATAATTCATGCAATCTTCAATACAATTTGCAAATGATTGTTTTTTTTTTCTTGGAATTCATTTCCAATATTCATAGTTCTATTACTGCTTCTATTAACTTAATTGTCTATGTTCTAGATTTATAAAGTGCGTTGCTAGGAAACTTATTCATATATTTATGGATCCAACCATTTGGTGTTGTATACCATTTCAAATATTGGAGTTGATACTTGTGTGGCTCCCTTTCTCAGTAGTGACAAGATTTCAAATAATTTGTAAACACTGGAATGGGGTTCTAGAAACTCCTTCTTTCCTTTCTGAATGTCATCAAATTTCTAGAAATGATTTTGGTTTTGTACTTTCCATGGTCCATTTTGAAGAAAATTACTTCCTTGGAGCTTACCTAAATCAAAATGGCCACATATCCCATTTTCATGTGCCATTTATAGATTCTAGATACACAATTTAAAGTACAGTCAAATCGATGATTTTGTTATCCTTACACACAGGATGATCTTGTGTAAACAATTACTTTGTGATGAATCCATTTACCAAGACATTTAAAAATATAGCATCTATATGGGTTGGATATTTTGGTTTCTTTACATTATTGGAAAATGTCAGTTCCAAAACATATGAATGGGTTCATTTTGAAACATATTTACAAAAGAATGTAGTCATTGTATTAGATTTGCAGTAGCCTTGACAGGGTGTGGAGGAAGAAAATCCTTCCTTATGGTGGCACAACACCCCCAAAAGATGTAGTCGTCCATAAAAGTAAAATTTGTTAGTGGTATTTGGAGAAAGATTATGTATACTACCCTGGATATGGTTACACTATGTATTGGTTGGATGTTATAAATAACCAATGGGGATTTTATTTTGTTTTGATCACAGTCATGCGATGTATGTCACTGAAATTATATAATAACCAACATATATGCCTCATCAATTATGGATCCACCTCTGTTTGGTCTATTGAATATGTTGATGATTTTCGATATGGTGAGCCATGTCTTCAATAAACAGATGACTATTTCGAGCAAGACTAGGGTTTAAAATGGAATTTGTTGCAACAACTTTCTACAGATATTAATAGAAAATGTACTGGGTATATTCCATTCCAAACAATCCATGGCATATTACTTATGTGAAATAACATTGAATTTCCACTCATCTTGTATGATTTAAAGACTATATTTTGTATCTGAGTAGATATCAATAATGCTTCCATGTCACAGAACTAGGGGTTGATATTTCCATTGCAAGAGAATCGCCATTATGTGATTGAAAGTGGAAATTGTTTCTCGCTTCTTCCAAAATGTCGATTCTATTGATGACATTCCACAATTGGAAATAGAATTTATGGCTTAGCCTATTTTTCCTCATATTTATTAATGTCAAATATTCTCAAACATGGTGTAGATGTTTTGAATATTATCATCTTCCACCATTGAGAATATATTTTTTGGTTTAGGCTACCTGGCCTAATAATATATAATATGAAATGTTGTCAAATTCCATTAAATATTTTGATATTGTTCACTTTCATATCATTTTCATATGGATTGTTATAATGTTTTCATGATATTGTAATTTCCCAGTCTATTTTAATTCCAATTATGTAAATGATTCATAATGACCTATGTTTATATTTCAAAATTATGTTATTTAACCACTTTTTTTAATTCAAGTTGCTATGGATAGTTAATAATAGTGTAATTTTTCATCTCTACTTGTAGAAATGTCCATGGAAGGTACAAGTAAGAAACATATTCATTCTATGACATCATGTGAGAGGATAAATGAACTTCGTCATTTATGGTATCAACAAAATAAAGACAAAATAAATGAACATAGAAGAGATTTATATCATACAAGAACCAATCGAAATAATGTTTCTCATGATTTTCCAAATATTCGTAAGTATCAAAGTTTAGATGATATCATGCGAAGAACATTTCCTCTTTATGTTTCTTTCCAACAATTATTTCAAATTCAAAGTATTTCTAATGTTCTGCAATATCCTAACAACATTGTTTTAATTGGGGAAACTTCTCATATTTGGGAAGATCATCCTGTAGAAAACATACCTACAAATGAAAACCCCAAGTCTTCTACAAATGTAAATCCAACCTTGCAACATCCAGAAAGGGTGCAAAATGTTCATGCTAGAGTTATCGTTGACATTCAACATATACTTCCATCTGAAGTTGTGGGTGATAGTAATATGTTTGCTAATTTGGTTCATAATTTCCAACTTACAAAAAATTTCATTGGATATTCCTTTCATCTCTCTAATTATACAACAAATATCCTTTCACCAATAGAAACATCTAGACCTATTTCACTTGGAACAATTGAGGTATTTCAGTTCCATTATTCATTTTCACCATTCTACAAGTGAACCCTTTTAGTATATTACTTGAACCTTCTTTTATTTTCTCCTTGTTAGAAGGACACAAACCATTCCATTAGAGGTATAGAAATGGATTCCCAATATGTGAAAACAAAACATGTTGGAAGTCAAGGGGAGCCTTCTCATTACCCTGCTCCAAGTTGACCAGGACCATCTAATTGGAAAGATAATGTAAAGTTTTTATGTATATGATTTATTATCATTTTTTACATTTATACTTCTGATTTTATCTCATTGCTTTGAAATTAAATGTTCATATATTTTATGAGAAGGAAACCATTCATTGCAATCAATACATAGGAAATGTTGGAAGTAATGGAGCCATTCCTTTTGCCGAAAATTGGAGTAGACCCTATTATATTGGTGAAGATGATATACATTTGAAAGGAAATTTTACTTTTCCAAATGGTGCTCGAGATGATCCTATGTCTAGAGTTAATGTTCATGAAGTGAATGAACATTATTTCCATCATTTTGATGGAAATATGATTGCAGTTCATAAAATTTTTCAAGAAAATATTGATAGCCTCTCAAATGTACAAATGTGTCATATTTTCCATGAATCTTATGCTAGAATCCAAGTTTTGAGAGAGTTAGAAGGACCTATTTGTAAAAGGTGTAAGCATGAGCGAGGTTCCCACCGATTCTCCCATTGGAATAATAGGATCCAGGAGAGAAACCTCATGTTCTAAGAGTTCTTACCGAAGTTGAAGAGATGCTAATAGAGTGAGCTAATCAAATACTGAAAGTGACACATGATCGTGGTGGGAAATATAAATATAGTGGTCACACAATTATCTTTCGACAAGATATTTCCATGATTGCAAGAAACCTTCCACGGTGTGTTGAAGATATTGACAACCTCATTTTGAGGAGCTGTGGTGCTAAATATAAATTTTATGAATGTTATGTGAAAAGATCACGAGTTCTGAATGCATTTCATTAAAAAATTCAAATGGATAAATATTATAGTGATGTTCTAATTGGCATGGATTCAATTGTTTCTCTCGCTGAAATACCTACAGATGTGTCAAGTAGGTTTAAATTTGTTGATTGTGATATTAAAGAAAGAGAGAGAAATGTTGATGACATTCAAGATTTCACCCTTCATCGTTTTCATGCTCATCCTTCATATTTTGTTGCTTGACTACCCAATGAATAGAGAGAAATGGAAGAAATAATAGCATTCATTGAAAATGGTGATTCCCCACCTATTGAATGATTAGACAGGTTAGACATTGGTTTATCTACGATTAATAAATATAACATAGAAGGGTCACCGGACATGGATTTCCCCAAATGATTCCCCACTGGTGAGGTTGATTGGATGCATCCTCATATTTGTAATATTAAACTCCATGAATATGGATTTCATCTACTAAGATACTTTGATCAAATATTTGGAAACCATCCATGGTTCATATATTTCTTATTGAACATGATTATGCATCATCGTAGACAAGCAAGCGCTTTAGTTTTTGTAAAGACGAATATACATGATAACTCACCTACAACAATTGAATACTTGCTGAAACAACTCATTGATTTACCAAATAATAAGTTAGATGAGCATATTATGCATTTTGATTATACTCTTATAGGTACAAGGGACTATTGTACAAAGTGTTGAACTAAACTCACTGATATGATTACTCAGTTGGGTTTTCCAACACTATTTTTTACTTTGAGTGAAGTTGAGACAAAGTGGTCTGACTTACATAATGTGATTCCCATAAATGAACATTTTCATCATTTAAATGAGAATCATACAAAAATTGAAAATGTCATCCAATACCCCCATCTTGTTGTCATGTTTATGAATCAAAGATTTCATATCTTCTAGGAAGAAGTAATAAAAAAATATCTTGGAGCTAAAGACATTTGGTATAGGTTTGTGTACTGTATTTATATTATTTAGTTATGGTTCACATTCCTTTTATTTTCTTTAAGCTATATGTATTAACTATATAATATATTTTTTAGGTATGAGAGGAAACATAGAGGTTCAACCCACATCCATGGTTTTTTGTGGTTGGAAGGTTCTCCAAACATGGACATTGGTCTAACCCTTCTACTATGCATGTTGATGTTGGCAGCCAACAACTGTTGTCAATTTTATCATGATAAAATGTCATTACCAAGGAATAAATTTTTCTTTAGCTGCCTCATTCTCCTTGCAAACTTTTCTGTCTTTTGGTTTTTTGGAGAGTCATTGGCCTAGCTGATTATAAGAGCTTTGTTTCTAAATCTATTGTTTGTTTTGTTTAATTTCATGACTGTAAGCATGAAATTAGAACAAAATTTTGGCTTGAGTAATCATCATACAGTTTGTGATTTCTGTGTTTCTTTTGCAAAAGGGATTACACCTAAAGGTTATCTATATTTTTATAAAATTAAAATCTTGTAAGCCAATATTTTTCATTCGTTGATACATTATCATAACACTTGATTCATCCACTTTGGGAGACATGACTTAGTCAATTTTATTTTTGATTATATGTTCTTCACATTTGATATGTGCTTGATTGCATCGAACCTTGGGTTAAGTTTGAAATATGAATCTTTCTCTTACCAGTCGTATCACAATATTATCACCCTGTTACAAGACTGATGTACTTACATTCCACATCACCCTTGTGTCCTGCATAACTCAGACTCACATTCATTGTTGAAGGAGGTAAGTAGTGGTTTTTGAGTTTAGTATTCATTTCGTAGAATGGTTTACTATCTCGCACATCCTTTGGTTCTTACCCACTCAAAGATCAAATTTTCAGTTATGGTAACCTCTGGAGTCCTTAGGTATCGAGCCTCTCACGATTTTATAGACCTCTTACTGTTGTTTGTGTGTTGGAGAAAGCAAGCTACCTCTCGTTGCCATTGTTGGTTCTATGTGATAGTACCCATGGTTCCCATGGTAATAACTAAACCCAATGGTTCGCAAGACCTCCTTTCTCATGACAATGTCATAGGCGATATTGTGGCACATGGCCGGGACATTTTCATTAGACCATTTTAGGGTTACAACCTTGTTGTGGCCCAGGCCTTTGCTCAATATTTTGATGGATTCAAGGATAAGATTAGGGATCTGCAACTCGAAGCGACCGAGGATTCCATAGCACAAGATACAATAATATCCCAGGAGGGAGAACAATGGTTCAAAAATGCCAAAATCGAAGGGTTTCCCTAGAATTTTCTCATGGTCTCTAATAAATCTAAGTGTTGCCCAAAAGGTACACCGATTAATCTCTTCAAACCTTGATGGCACAACCTTCTTCTAATTCTTAATCAATCCATAACTTGTGAAGGTAGATATGGCTTAGTGTTCTTGTATCACATCCTCTTGCTGATGCTTTTCTTATTTTTCAAGTTAAATATGCCCTTCTCTTTGTTCATGAGTCTGCATAAAATGTCTAAGATTTATCAGAGACAAAGGTTAAACCCATTATCGAGGCTTTTCCACCATGGTCTTATTCAAATCCTTGTTTTTTCTCACCTATCTTAGACTGGGGATACTTGGGAAGATTTCTTGTTTAGAAATAATTTCACCCTACCCGAGAATGCAGTAGAATCGCCTCTACATCTCAATAAAAACCCCAACACTTGTATCTCTAACCCAGTTATCGAAAAACTATGTGTTGATGCTCAAGAAGACCATGCAACCACAAATCAAACCTTTGTTTCTATTCATAACCCATTTGGAGAAAAGGCACGATGTAATTTCATGCCCAGAAAATCATTAGAGGAGGTTTTATATGTGTTAAATGTTAGGGTTTCTTATGTTCCTACTTATGAGCCTGTTTGGGTTGTCCCAAATGAATCTTTTGTCAATAAAAATCGTAGACATAAGGAACAAAGTAATTTAGACTTAAACTTTTCAAACAAGAGACCAGATAGGCTAATTCCACAAGTTTGAGAAATCACCAGCGAGATGATCTAAGCTCGATCCCAGTGATCGAAGTCGATGATCACTTGTCCGAGGATGAGATCGATAAAATTATTTCCTGAGAAGATGTAGATGGCCAATTTCGTTGAGATTGATACTATAAAGTACTATTTCGTTGCTAATCTCCCACCGTTCCTAAAGAACCAAGAAGGATTCTCTGGTATATGACATTACCTAAAGCAAGCTACAAAACATACGAGAGCACCCTCTGCAAAAAAGACTCAACCTCTACTTACCATACAACTAGTTCACTGTGAAAACTGTCTTGATTGGGTTGAGAGATACTACTGGGATATCCCCTATCTCCAAGAACAGTTAAACCATATGGTAGCACACAACTTTTTTCTTGATAGGGAAAATGAATAATTAAAATCAAGTGTTCGATCGAACACTAACAGGGAAAACAAAAGCATTAAATGGTCTGGTAATGTGATTATCAAGAACTCAATGAATTTCAACACTATCATTAATTTAGACTTATCATATGCTTCTTTGTTTAATCTTTGAAATGATAAAAAGTTGTTTTGATTCTTTTAATTTAATTCTGTTGGAAAAATAAAATATATAGATTTTTTTTATTTTTATTTTTTAATTTAAGGCTAGATACAGAATCGTGAGATTCTATAGCCAGTCTATTCGAAAGTATTAGTTTGTATTGTTATCTAAAATTCGATTTCGTTTTATCATTTTCATGAAAACAACAATTTTGATGGTATTTTCAAGGAGAAGGAATCATGGATCAATGCACTCCATAGCTTAGTAATTTCTCATTTTTGATAAAACAATGTCATTTATGTAATTAGTTTTTGATGAAAGGACTCCTACATGATTTTTCCTTTGTTATTCTATTTTTGTAAAGCAAACTTATTTTCAGGGATCATCGTCTATCTTGTACGATAAGAGGTTATTGATCCAAGACATGTTTAAATAAATGTTGTTGTTTAGTGTTTTAGGACATTTTTTTCTGGATTGCAGTATGGAAATATAATTCTTTTGAAGTGATATGGCAAAGCAATTTACTATTGGCTTTAGACCTGTGTGAATTGCGCAACGCTTGTTTCATTGTATTATCCTATTAATTATATGTTATGAGATGTTATTATTTGTTCATTTTTATTTAGTCTTATCTTCATAATGATATTTCATATTGTTAAATATTTAAATGTTGTCCATGATCTGTTGATTCAATTTGTACTTGTGATCAATCAATCATTTAATTATTTTTGAGTTTATTTCTGATATTAAATGGTTGACAATATCAATGCCCAGGATCGAGATTTCTTTCATTTTTAGCTATTAGTTATCTCGATATCACAAGATATTTAATTAGTTATATTTCTGTTGTTATAAATTCACTCCCAACGTCAAATACTTCCTTGAATTTATTTAGGAAGAACTATTTTTTGTTTCTGTCATAGGTTTACCTTAAGTACAGGATAAGCAGGAGCTCATACAATGCAGAGAGAGGAACTTAGTTTATGGCTGATCAATTAGAGGTTAGTAGATGCATTTATTTATTTTATTCAGAGTTGTTTATGAATGAATGATGATTACATTAATTAGATTTGATTGTTTTTGTGTCATTATTTCAATCGTATTCACTTAGCATTTATTTTTTTAATATCTTTCAAGCATCAAAAGAATAATGTTCATATCTCGTTCATAAATTTAATCAAACAATCACTTTCACAAGGTTTAATTTTAAACCTTGTAAACTTATTTATAATCATTGTATATTAGACACTGCTAGATAAACATTTGTAATTAGTGTATCGATTGTTAGAGTTATAGATTTATTTTAGTTTGTTTCCTTGCATTATTTTAGGACCTTAGTTGGCTAACAAAGTCATTAAACCCATGGGGTTAGGTCATACCAAACGACTTGGTTTAAATAGATAACCCTGGACTGGACCTAACCTTCCATTTAAGGGTGTGTCATCTATCCCCTTCAACAAATGACACTAGAAGGAGGGCCTAAAATTAATTTATGACATGCAGAGGTCGCAAGACTCTCCCAAACAATCATTCTCCTATCATAATGCGTAGTCACTCAAACACCAACGTTACAGTTGAAACAAATACTACCTCAAACAATACCCCTGACATTCCCATCGAACCAATGACACCAATTCGTCAAGGGATTTACGTCCAAGAATTTTTCCGCCAGTCACTCATAAGGGCTCAAAGTGTTTTATCTCGTTTTAGACAACCTGGTAGACAACTTAATCAACCCCTTGATTTTACAAATATTCAAGAACAACTTCAAGGCACTGGTCTACCTAGAAACACTTTAGGTGATAATATTACCAATCCTACTAAAGCACTTGTCCTTGGTGCTGGAGGATCTGGTATCCCACCATCCCCACCTGGATCTTATCCACCTTCTTCAGGAGGAGAATCCTTAGATGAAGGAAGTTCTTCATCTAAACCATCTCAACTTTTGACTCCACCCACTCCCATGGAAAAACAAAATAATCTTGCAATACCTTGGCTCGATCAAGATGTCGTGGTTGTGCCTGGACTCCAACACCCATTGCCTAAACATCCAGAGAAATGGCTTCCCAAATTCGATCTAGATTCAAATAAATCAGTTGAGGATCACATCAAAACATTTATAGGAATGTACATAATTGTTTTATTAAGTTTACAAGGTTTAAAATAAAACCTTTAAAGTCTTGAATCTAGAGAAAGTCTTTAAAGGTTTTATTTAATAGGAATGTACATAATTGTATAGTTGAATTTAGTGCATCATCAAATATGATGCCTCTGTCTGTATGCCGAAAAATTAACGCTAAAGTAAAACCTTCTGATTTAAATATCATCCAGTTAGATCAAACTAATGTTAAAGTTATTGGTGAACTTAAAAATGTGTTGATTAGATTATCGTGCAATCCCAAGGTTCATCAAGTAATCAATATTTTTGTTGTTGAAATTCTTGAAGTTTATGGTTTGTTTTTTAGTAGAGATTGGTAAGAATAGTTACACGACTACTTTTCTATGGACTGGTCTAATTTGTGGCTGCCAGAAAATGTAGAGCCCAAAAAAATCAAAATAAATAGAGAACGTTACCTTAAGTACACTGTGACAGATTTGAATGACCTGAATGAGCCTTTTGTTACTTCTGCAAATTTGATTGAAACGCAAGGAATGAATACTTTTTTCGATAATTTTATGACTGAAATTTCCTCTATCACTGACCCAAAACAACAATCTGAAGTAACAGCCTATACTCAGGAACCAACTTTTCCAAGTACGCCAAATATTGCTAATGACGCATAAATCTGGTCCTTATATTTTGATGGGTCCAAATATCGGAAAGGGACGAGTGCTGGTTGTGTGCTTATTCCTTGTCGATTAGAGTTTGAATGTACTAATAACACAACAGAGTATTGATGCAAGAGCATCTCTCCACATCAATCAGCCAGCCAACCCGCCCACGTCAACGCATGCATTCAATGAAGAGAGGCGCAACTCTCATTTCAAAATTTAAAATTTGAATGTAATTAATGTTGTAGGATGTTGAGCCATGGAGCCATGATTTTGCGCAAGAATTAGAGTAGGGAGCCTTTAATTTTTGTAAGGTTGAGATCTAGATCTAATTCTGGACTAGACGACCCATTCAATGTAATTGAATAGGGTAGGTAGATTGGAGGGAAGAGCTCAAAGAGCCCCTCATGTAAAATATAGAGAGACATTCTTTTGGAGATATGGATATAACAGAAGACTGACGCAGATGGTTAAGGTTGTCATTGATGGAAATCGGTTGTTTATGGAGCATGCACAAGTGATGAAACACAAATGCTGGAACGCAGATGCTGAAACGCAGAAGACGCAGACTGTCAAGGTTGTCATTGATGGAAATCGGTTGGTTATGGAGCAGTCAATGGCTATGGAGCAGTCAAGGTTTTCAACACGCACAAGAGATGCTGGAACACAAATGCTGGAACACAGATGCTGAAACGTAGATGTTGGAACACAAATGCTGGAACACAAATGCTGAAATGTAGATGCTGAAACACAAATGCTGGAACACAGATGCTGAAACGTAAATGCTGAAACACAAATGCTGGAACACAGATGATGAAACGCAGATGCTGAAACGCAAATGCTAGCACACAGATGCTGAAACACAGTGCTGAAACAGAGCTAAAATATAGAAGCAGGAACGCAAATGATGGCACATAGATGCTGAAACACAGTGCTGAAACAGAGCTGGAACACAGAAGCAGGAACGCAAATGATGGCACATAGATGTTGAAACACAGTGCTGAAACAGAGCTGGAACATAGAAGATGGAACGCAAATGATGGAACACAGCGTTGCATGATGTGGCATGCATAGAGGAGGCATTCAAAGAGCCAGTTCAGAAAATCAGGGAGAACGCTGGCATGCGAAAAGTAAAACAAAGAATGAAAGAAAGGGAAACTACAGTTGGAGTTGAGAAAAGAAGAAAGACGTTTAGTCTAAAATTAGACTGGCAATTAAGACAGAAGGAACACAGGGTTACATGATGTGGCATGCGTAGAGGAGGCATGCAAAGAGTCAGTTCAGAAAATCAAGGAGAATGCTGGCATGCGAAAAGGAGAAGAAAGAATGAAAGAAAGGGAAACTGCAGTTGGAGTTGAGAAACACATGGAAAACCTATGCATGTGGAGAATCTATATAATGCGTTGGAATAGAGATTAATCGAGGTTGTTGATGTGAGAAAGAGGGAGTGCTCTGGATGTGAGAAAAGGAGGTGAATCTATGTGACAGGAGAAGAAGCTGAGAATGGGCTGCAGAGGACAGGGAGGCAGAGCAGCAGATCAGAAATAGTGAAGAATACAGAGAAGATCAGCAGAAAGGGTAAGCAAGCTATATCAGAATGAACAAGTTGATTTAAGCAATATGTATTTGGGCAAATTAGGGTGGTAGGGTGGTTCTAGGGAGATGTATGTCTCTTTCTCTGCAAGTGGGTGCTTATAGAATCTGAAGGTTGGTGCCTTCATTCAGTTGGTGCTGAAGTGAAAAGGAAGTCGGTGCTTCCACCCAGTGGGTGCTGGGATTCTGTGGGAGTTGGTGCTCTCAGCCAGTTGGT
>JZKD02S0014361.1:227954-245857 GCA_000966675.3 Picea glauca
CGAAGTTGGAGCTTGCTGAACATCTTAAGAAGACGAGGTTTTTTCCCTGGTTGGGTTTCCTCTTGAAAAATCTGTGTCTCATACTTGTGAATGAATGTTGTGTGTGATTTTTGTTTTTTATGCTACCTTCTTTATGTTTATAACTCTGGATTACACAGTAAAGACTCACTGCCACTAAGATTAATGATTCAAAGTTAAAAAGTGAGAAATGGTTAATAATCTAAACTAAATGATTCACCCCCCCCCCCTCTCAGTTAGTTCATACCTGTAACAATTCTTAGCATTATGACAGAGAGCGTGAGAGAAGCAGAGAGAGTAGAGAAGAGTTGAGACCTTGTTACAGTCCATGCATAGAACACCTTTGTAAAGAGGCATTTTTATTAATACAAACAGAAGTAGTTTCTCCTGCAAGTATATTCTATGTTGAATGAATGTTTATATGTGTTCTTTGTATGTTGTAGATGTATGTTAGGTATGAGTTTGTAGGGGTTGTTTGATTTCAGGGTTAGAGGTCTTTGAGGCTTCACACCAGGGGGTGTGATAGAACGATGCAGGTTCTGATAGCCGTGCACAGAGGGTGCATTTCTGAGTTTTGCAGATTCAGACAAAGGCTTGCCAGGAGGGCACAGTAGCTGAAATCATTGGCTGAGAGGAAGACCTCAAGGTTGTTGAATACCTTGGAGGTAAGGCTGTGTATGAGAGACACATTTGTAGACAGAATCTCTGAGGATTTCTGTAAGGCTCTTCCAGGAGGGCATTGAGCACAGGCACAGAGTGCACAGAAGAACTCTGTTGTGAGTTCAAGGAGAACCAGAATCACTAAGGATTCTAAGAGCTCTGCCAAGAGGGCCTTGAGCAGGTGCATGGAGTGCACAAGAGAGGATAGAAATGTTGGATGTTTTGTGAGGAGACACTCTTCTAGGAGGGCATTGAGTTGATGTACAGATGGGCACAGGAGAAAAGAACTCTTTGAGTTCTGTAATTTGGAGAAGAGTCCAAGGAAAAGGTTCTTCATAGGGTTGTTGAACACCTTGAAGACTTAGCAATAAGTTGCTTGAGCAAGGATAGCCAGGAGGGCATGAGATTCTCCAACTGAAGGAGAAAGAAAAAATACTGAGTTCCTTAAAGGTCGAAGCTACAGGAAATCTCAGGATGGATAGCACCTTCATGTTCACAGAGACCCTGCTGAGGTGCAGAAGTCAGAAAATCCCTTTAGGATTCGACAGTAAATCTCAGGAGGAGTAGTGTTTTTATGCGCGCAGGAGAGGGATTCAAAATCAGAAGAGTTTTCTAAGGAAAGGGAGAAAAATTTGAGGCCTTTTTATTTTGGAAATTATTCCAAGTCTGGGAAGAAAGCACAAAAGCTCAGGAGAAAGACAAGGTCTGAACCGTCAGATATTAGTCAGAAAACCAGACAGCCATTGGATCTGTCAGGATTTTCACAAGGGTTAAGCCTTCGTGAACAGAGGCGAAAGTCCCAAAGAGTGCAAATTTATCGGGATTTCAAACTTCATGATTTCAGAGGTATCGAGGACAAGAGGTCAGTACACTTCATGGTGAAACTCCCAAAATAGCGAAAAGATCGCAGTCGTCCAATTGAGGAGGACACGTGTCGTGAGATCACCCATTTCGGGGATTCGAACATTAGGAAATAGAAAAGGAAGGAGTCTTTCGACTTCGTGAGTGGCGAAGCACCGAAATGATATAGACCGTCCATATGTGGAGGACACATGGCAGAGATCGAGAGTCCATCAAGATTTCGGATACCGGGGATTCGAGTTGATAGAGGAGATTATGTCACAGGGGGTCATAAGTCGTGAAATCGTGAAACGACAAGGATTGTCCATCTGAGGGAGGACACGTGGCAACAATCCAATATTTCAGGGAAATTCCTGAAAGGAAGAGTACTTCGAGGATTTAGAATACCGAGTTTTGGTATTTCGAGGATCTTGTGGACGAGAGGTTAGAACATTTCAGTGTTGGGAAACCTGAAATTCATGGTTGTGTGTAGAAGACCATGAGGCAAGAAGAAGGACATGTGGATTGAATAATTGGAGATTCCAGCAGGGAATCAAAAGAGCTAATTCATCTCGGAGGAGTGATTGAACGATCCTGAGAGTGGACTTCGGCCCGAGGGTCAGAAGGGGTCTGCATCAATTGTTTTGGTATCAGAGCCTGATTTTTTCTGTATATCTCAGGTAGAGTGAGCGAGGGAAAAGGAATACTCTGATACACACCAGTTGTGGTATCAGAGCTTTGAATCTTCTCTGTAGATTTCAGGCAAGGGAAGCTGGAGGCAAAAGAGCACTCTGATATGCATCAAATTTTTGGTATCAGAGCGAGAACTCTGTTTGTGTATTTCAGGAAGAGAGAAGGCAAAGGAAGACAGACCATTGGAGACTTTGTGATGATTTTTTGCAGCTAGGAAACAATCAAGGAGACAGTCAGGAGGACTATAGGAGAGGCTGGAGACACTCTGGGTTACAAAGTGATAGTAGTAGATTTTCCAGGAGGGCAGATAGATAGCAAGATGGCTATTGAAGGCCATAGATATGATGGAAGGAAAGACCCAGAGCTGATGAGCAAAGAAGAAATAGATGAAGATCTCACTGATATAAGGGTAGAAGTGGAAAATCTTGCATTGTGGATGCAACAGAATGCCAAGTCAAGATGGGTATATGAATGGCCCATGAGGAAGGCAAAAGAAAAATGTCCAGTCAAGGAGTTGATGGCTAGAAGATAGTGTAGGTTGTTAAGAGGATGGTCGAGGCATGTTGAAAACCTCGATGAACTTGAGGAGATGGTTCACGTATGTGAACCAGAGACTGGGAGAAACCTCGATAGTGAGGATGAATTGGGATCAACTAAAGATCTCAAGGACTATCAAGAGGACATCCAGGAAATTCCCAATTCCCAGGAGGGAAAAGAGTTGAGATTATTGCGGGATCACACAGACTGCCATGAGGACAACCGGGGAATTTCACATTGCCAGGAGGGCAATGAGATGAGGTCACTGCAGGATCTCATGGACTACCAAGAGGGCAGCAAAAAGTTTCCAAATTGCTAGGTGGGCATGGGAACAGAAATGGGACTGTTTGAGAGTCTCATGAACTCAAAGGTGAGTTCAAATCAGCCTGAGGAGCTGACAGAGAAGGTGAGCTCAGAGATGGATTTGGATCAGCCAGAGCAGCTCACAGAGAAGGAAGATCAGAGAAATCTTCTAATGATTGGGAGAATTGAAATATTCCTACCACTTAGCCCAGAGGAGGCAGAAGTCTATGTTGCATATGAAGCAGCAACAGCAGGAGAAAGAAAGCCAGATGTGACTGTCAGGGAAGAAGAATTAGATAAGACATTAGAATCTACCCAAGCAGGGGAAGAAGATGAGCATTTTGAGGAGTGGCTCAATATTTTCAGCCAGAAAGCTGAAAATACTGTAGCATTGGAGCTTGCAGAAGATGAAGAAGAAGAGGCAGACAGCATGAGATTTTTTGATCTTTATGAATAGATTGAATCCCTAGAGAGAAGTTTGATAGTGCAGGGCATGCACATCCAACAAGTGAGGTTGGAAGCAGATGAAGAGGATGACATGGTAGATCATGATGATCTTCCCACCTGCAGAAAGAAAATGCAGCTGAGAAGACTGCATGAATAGAGCCAACCATTGGAGTAGCTGGATGAGGTGATAGAAGACATCAGAAGGCTGATGTTGAGGTCTAAAGAGACTACTAGCAAGAATAATCTAGGAAGAGAAGTAGTGGCAGCAGCACAGTAGCAAAAGCAACAGCAACGACAGAGAGATGGAGCGGATGAACAGCTCCAGAAATTTGTTTGGGATCCAGAAGGATTTCAATAGCTGAGGGTGGAAGATCATGAGAAGGAGCTCAAGAATTTTGTAGCTAAGGAGTATGATGCAAGAGCATCTCTCCACATCAATCAGCTAGCCAGCCAGCCCACGTCAGTGCACACATTCAATGAAGAGAGGCACAACTCTCATTTCAAAATTTTAAATTTGAATGTAATTAATGTTGTAGGTTGTTAAGCCATGGAGCTGTGACTTTGCGCAGGCATTAGATTAGGGAGCCTTGAATGTTTGTAAGGCTGAGATCTAGATCTGATTCTGGACTAGAAAACCCATTCAATGTAATTTAATAGGGTAGGTAGATTGGAGAGAAGAGCTCAAAGTGCCCCTCATGTAAAATATTGAGATATCTTCTAGGTATTATGACAGAGAGTGTGAGAGAAGTAGAGAGAGTAGAGAAGAGTCGAGACCTTGTTACAGTTCGCACTCAGAACACCTTTGCAAAGAGGCATTTTTATTAATACAAACAGAAGCAGTTTTTCCTGCAAGTATATTCTATGTTGAATGAATGTCTATGTGTGTTCTTTATATGTTGTAGATGTCTGTTAGGTATGTGTTTGCAGGGGTTGTTTGATTTTAGGGTTAGAGGTCTTTGAGGATTCACACCAAGAGGGTGTGACAGAATGCTACAGTTTCTAATAGTCGTGCACAGAGGGTGCATTTCTGAATTCTGTGGATTCAGACAAAGGCATGCCAGGAGGGCATAGTAGCTGAAATCATTGGCTCAGAGGAAGACCTCAAGGTTGTTGAATACCTTGGAGGTAAGGCTATCTATGACAGACATAGTTGCAGACAGAATCTCTGAGGAGTTATGTAAGGCTCTGCCAGGAGGTCATTGAGCATAGGCACAGAGTGCACAGAAGAAATCTTCTATGAGTTCAAGGAGAACCAGAATCACTAAGGATTCTGAGAGATCTACCAAGAGAGCATTAAGAAGGTGCATAGAGTTCACAGGAGAGGATAGAACTGCTGGATTTTCTATGAGAAGACACTCTGCCAGGAGGGCATTGAGTATATGTGTAGATAGGCATAGGAGAAAAGAACTCTTTGATTTCTGTAATTTGGAGAAGAGTCCAAGGAGAAGGATCTTCATAGGGTTGCTGAACACCCTGAAGACTTAGAAATAAGTTTCTTGAGCAAGGATAGCCAGGAGGGCATCAGATTCTCCATTTGAAGGAGAAAGAAAAAAAAATGAGTTCCTTAGAGGTTGAATCTATAGGAAATCTCAGGACAGATAACACCTTCATGTGTGCAGAGACTCTGCAAAGGCAAAAAAGTCGTAGAATCCCTTGAGGATTCAAGAGTAAATTTTATGAGGAGTAGCGTTTTTATGCGTGCAGGCGAGGGATTCAAAATTAGAAGAGTTCACTGAGGAAATGGAGCAAAAGTTAAGGCCTTTTTCTTTTGGAAATTCTTCGAATTCTAGGAAGAAAGCGTAAAATCTCAGGAGAAAGACAAGGTTTGAACCATCAGATCTTGGTCAGAAAACCCAATAGTCATTCGATCTATTAGGATTTGCACGAGGGTTAAGCCTTCATGAGCAGAGGCGAAATTCCTGAAGAGTGCAGAATTATCGATATTTTGAACTTCGGGATCTCGGAGGTCTTGAGGACAAGAGGTCGGGACACTCCACAACAAAAGTCCTGAAATAGTGAAAAGATTGCAGTCGTCTGATTGAGGAGGACACATGTTGCGAGATCACCCATTTCGGGGATTCGAACATCGGGAAACAAAAGAGGAAGGAGTCTTTCAACTTCGTGAGTGGCGAAGCCCCAAAATGAACTAGACCATCCATCTGTGGAGGACATGTGGCGGAGTTCAAGAGTCCATCAGGATTTCGGATACCAGGGATTTGATTTGACACAGGAGATTGTGTCACAAGGGGTCATAAGTCACAAAATCGTGAAACGACGAGGACCGTCCATCTGAGGGAGGACACGTGGTAGAAATCTAGGATTTTAGGGAAATTCCCGAAAGGAAGAGTACATCGTGGATTCAGAATACTGGGTTTCGGTATTTTGAGGATCTTATGGATGAGAGGTTAGAACATTTTGGTGTTGGGAAACCCGAAATTCATGGTCATGTGCAGAAGACCGTGAGGCAAGAAGAAGGACCTGTGGATCGAATAATTGGAGATTCCAGCAGGGAATCAAAAGAGCTAATTCAGCTCGGAGGAGTGATTGAACGATCCTGAGAGCGGACTTTGGCCCGAGGGTCATAAGGGGTCTGCGTCAAGTATGAAGCACTTCTACAGGGACTAAGGAAGGCACTGGACATGAACGTGGAAAATTTGGTAGTATTTGGTGATTCAAAAATCATAGTCAAATAGGTAAGAAATGAAATACATTGTTTGTCACCGCATCTAAAGAATTACCAAATCAAGGTATGGGGTTTAATGCACAAATTTATATCATTTAATATAAATTCCATTCCTAGGATGAGTAATTCATAAGCATATTTACTAGCCAATGTTGCTTCTAAATTTTTCCTTGTTGAAGGTATTTCTCCTAACATGTTCTTGGTCAAATTGCTATTTAGGCCATCGATTTAGGATAACATCACAAACTGGAGAGTATTTGAGGATGATCAACAGATCATCAATTTTTTGCATAGGGAAGATTCCTTCCAGGATGTAGTTATCGATGAAAGCACTCATGACGAGAATCTCTAATATTTCACGGTAATATTCCATCCTCGATCTCTGAAATCATCATCTAAACTGGTAAACTCTATCCCCAAATCTGTTGTGATATTAGAGAAATTTTATGACCTACATGACAATTTTAGAGGGGAATTCAATTGCAAAACAAATAGTTCCTCTTTGTTGTACGAAATTGTAAATTTAGGAACACGAGATAATCCTCAAAATATTAATCTGGAAAAAGGGTGTTTTGAACAAGAAAGGTCTACTTTTATAAATTATTCAAATAATTTAAATATGTATTTGTTTGGATGTACGATGATCTAAAAACTTTCGACCCAAACATCATACAACATGTAATCCCTATGAAACCCCAAACCCAACCGTTTCAACAAAAGTTGAGGAAAATGTATCCTAAACTAGAACCTACTATAAAAAAGGAACTAAATAAATCACTTACTGCAAAGATAATTTTTCTAGTTAGGAATACTCAATGGGTATCTAACTTAGTCCCTGTAAGGAATAAGAGTGGATAAATTCGACTTTGTGTCGATTTTAGAAATTTAAATCGAGCATTTGATAAATACAACTACCATGTTCCTCAAATGGAACAAATCCTACAACAGGTATCTAGTTCTGAAATACTATCTTTATTAGATGGTTTCTCAGGATATAACTAGGTCCTTATGTCTCCTTTAGACCAGCTTAAAACCACCTTTTGTACCCCGTGGGGTACTTATGCCTACAAAAAAATGCCTTTTGGACTGATAAACATTGCTGCCACTTTTCAGAGAGCAATGGACATTGATTTCCATGGCCTCATCAACCAGTCAGTTGTGGTCTATCTTGATGATGTCACTGTCTTTTCCAAAAACAAGAAAGATCACCTGTCTCATCTTAGGGATATGTTAGAACGATGTTGCAAGTTCGACATTTCACTCAATCCTAAAAAAATAGTCTTTGCATTAGAATAAGGGAAATTTCATGGACTTATAGTGTCTAAATATCGAATGATAATTGATCCTGAAAGAACCCAAACCATTGCCAAAATTCCCCCTCCTTCCTCCAAAAAGGCCATGCAATCCTTTTTGGGTAAAATTGATTTTGTTAGATGGTTTGTCTCGATTTTTTCTGAAATGGTTAGACCCTTACAAAATTTGATCAAAAAGGATGTTTTATATATATGGGGACCACAAGAGAGTCAAGCTTTCAATTCAATCAAAAAATCCATAATCGAGGAACCTTCCCTAATGAGCCCTGATATTTCCCAAGATTTTACATTCTATACTTTTGCATCGGACATATATTATGCCATTGTAATCACACGAAGAAATGTAGAAAGAAATGAGATACCCATCTCATTTACCCTGTGGTAGATCAGCAGGCATACATTATTTTTAAAGATGTGAAACATTTCAGATTGTACCTATTGAAATCTAGGACCAAAGTTGTTGTTCCTTACCCCACTATAAGAAATATGTTGGTGCAAAAAGAGTTGGGTGAGAAGAGGGAAAATTGGATGACATCACTCCAGGAAAATGATATTGAAATAACCCCTGCCCAAATTGTTAGAGGTCAAGGCCTTTGTAAATTGGTGGTTGATTCAGTTGAAGAATTAGAAAGTCAAATAAATGCATCAATTGTAAATCAACATGATGAAAAAAAGATCAGTTGTACACAAACTATGCCCAATTCATGGTATGAGGATATCATATTTTATTTACTACATCGAAATTCTCCTCCCAATCTTGATCCCAAAAATAGAAGAGCACTTAGGCTTAAATCTACATCTTTCCAATTAATCAATGATATATTATTTCTAAAAAACTTTGATGGTGTTTTTCTGCATTATTTAGAAAAATAGGAGTCCAATTTTTTTTTGTCTGAACTTCATTTTGGTGATGTCGGTGGTCATTTTTGTGGAGATATCATTGCCCACAAAGTGCTAACAACTAGCTACTATTGGCCTACCCTGTTTAAGGATGCCCATATGTTATCCCACAAGTGTATAATCTATCAAAAGGTTGCAGGACGGGTGAACAATTAATCTTTTCCTTTGCAACCTGTTATGGTAGATGCACCTTTTCAGTAATGGGGCCTAGACATTATAGGACCAATAAATACCCCTTCCTCGCAACAAAAAAAGTAAATTCTCACAACAATAAACTATTTTACAATATGGTTTGAAGCTTTAACGTTAAAATTGGTCAATACAAATCAAGTAATGTCATTTCTGAACTCCCATATTATCACTTGATTCATAATTCTTGAATGTTTGGTTTTTTAGAACACTTCTTATTTTTCTTCCCTAGATATGAATTTTTTCTCTCTGGAAAAAAGGATTAAACAAAAGTACTCTACTAGTTATTACCCTCAAGGGAACGACCTATCCAAGTCAACAAATAAGAACCTGATCAAGATTATAAAAAGAACAATGTTAGAAAACCACAAGAATTGGCACAATGCACTGTACCAAGCACTTTGGGCTGATAGGGTAACTCCAAAGGCCTCCATTGGTAATTCCCCTTTCTTCCTCGATTATGGAAGAGAAGCCATACTTCCCCCATATGTATTGCTACCTTCTCTGCAATTATCGCAAAAAGTTCAAGAAGAGGAATGTCCTCCTCTAGAAAATCGGATAAATGATTTATTAAAATTAGAAGAGGTATGAACACAAGAAAGACAAAAACTCGATCAGCACCACCAAATTGTAGAGAGTTGGTTTGATATAAGTTCATTATCTGAAAGGAATTTTAATGTAGGGGATTTGGTCCTCAAATGGGACAAAGCAGATGAGAGTAAAGGAAAACATACCAAGTCCCAAAACCTGTGGCTAGGACCTTTTGTAATTTCTGAAAAAATGGGTCCTAGTTATTTTAGTCATCATAACTTGGATGGACATCAAACACTTTTCCAGTGAATGAACAAGATCTGAAGAGATATTTTTCTTCATGAATTCAGATACACCCCTTTGTAAATATTTTTAATTTACTTTTATGTTTTAGTTTTTGGTTCTTTTGATTTTGTTTGATTTTGATTTGCTTTCTATATGATTATTTTTGGATCACCATTCGTTATTGAAGGGAATTGGATTTTTTATTCATTAGCATCAATTGATAACAGTTCAAGCACTTGAATAGTAAGTGCTAAGCTCATATCAACGAAAGTAATTTTTTTTCCAGTTATTGTTTCTAGTTTCTCATTAAAATCACAGGAAAACATGATCATCCTTAAAAGACTTCTAACGTTGTCCCTGTTTTAATGAGAAAAACTCAATGTGTTTCCCCATCCTAGAGTTGATTTCTTAACTGAAATCTATTTGTCCAAATTATGATGAAATTCATCAGAAAAAAAAAAATAATTCTTAAATGGGCAATCCTTTCATTACCAGACTATGAGATTTTTAGTATCACCCCACTCTCTTAATATCATGAAGTTTCTGGAAATTTATAAACAAATTTTAGAGAGTTGGAAGCATTGTAATGTGCCGGAATTATGTGTAAACCCACCAAGACACTGAACAGGTCTGTTGGTAGCGATTAAATGAACACATGATACCAAGACAACTTCGTCAGGGTACTGAACAGGTCTGCTAGCAGAGAAGAAATGTCGGGTTTCAAATATCCTAAGGTATGTTTTTTAATTTATCAGGTATCATGATGCTTTTATCATAAATGGACGACTCTTGGATAACATAGAAGTTCTAGAGTGGATTAAATGATATCCATGCTAAGGCTATGATGCATGCTAGCAATAGTGTACCTATCAACAATATAGGAGTCATCTGTATAAACATCGCTACCCATGTGGCCAACAAGAGATACCAGATTTCAATTTTTGGGAAGAACTTTATCCAATATTATGACTGTGTTATTTTTTCTGAGTTATTGTCGAAATGCTTAATCTGTCTTTAAATGTTTCTAAAATGTTTTGCTAATACATATGTTTCCATGATATGAAGTTTTGGTGATGTAGAGATAATTGCTTCGCCAAGCGTGTCACCATTGTTGGCATACAACAACTCTTGTCAGTTTTATCATGATAAAATGCCATCGCCAATGCATACTTTTTTCTGTAGATGCCTCCTTCTCCTTACAAAATTTTTTGTCTTTTGGTTTTGAGGAGATTCATTGAATTGACTGAGTATAAGAGATTCATTTTTAAATCTATCGTTTGTTTTGTTTAATTTCATGACTAAAAGCATGAAATTAGAACAAAATTATGGCTTGAGTAATCATCATACAGTTTGTGATTTATTTGTTTCTTTTGCAAAAAATATTACACCTAAAGGGGACCTATATTTTCATAATCTTAGAATCCTGTAAGCCTATATTTTTCATTTGCTGATCCATTATCATAACACTTGATTCATCCACTTTGGGAGACATGACTTAGCCCATTTTATTTTGATTATATATTTTTCACATTTGATATATGCTTGATTGCATCAAACCTTGGGTTAAATTCGAAATATGAATCTTTCTCTTACCAGTCGTATCATGATCTTATCACCCTGGTACAGGACTGATGTACTTACATTCCACATCACCCTTTTGTCCTACATAACTTAGATTTACATTCATTGTTGAAGGAGGTAAGTAGTGGTTTTGGAGTTTAGTATTCATTTCACAGAATGGCTTACTATCCTGAGTGTCCTCTGGTTCTTACCCACTCAAATCTCAAATTTTAGTTATGGTAGCATCCTGAGTCCTTAGGTATCAGGCCTCTCCCAATTTTACAGACCTCTTTTTGTTGTTTGTGTGTTGGGGAAAACAACCTACCTCTCACTGCCCTTGCTGTGTCTATGTGATAGTACCCATGGCGCCCGTGGTAATAATTGAACCAAATGGTTTGCAAGCCCTCCTCTCTCATGATGATGTCATAGGCAATATTGTGGCACATGGATGGGACATTTTCATCAGATGGATTGAAAGTTATAACCTCACTGTCGCCCATGCCTTTTCTCAATCTTTTGATGGATTCAAGGCTAATATTGAGGATCTGCAACTCGAAGTGACCGATGATTCCATAACACAAGCTACAGGACTATCCTAGGAGGGAGTACGATGGTTCAAAAATTCCAAAATCGAATGGGTGCCCTAGAATTTTCTCATGGTCTCTAAGAAGTCAAAGTGATTCCCAAAAGGTACATCGATTACTCTCTTCAAACCTCGATGGCACGGTCTACTTCTAATTCTTAAGAAATTCATAAGTTGTGAACATAGATATGGCTTAGTGTTATTGTATCACATTCGCTTGATGATGGTTTCTTAGGTTTCAAGTTAAATCTGCCCTTCTATATGTTCACGAGTCTGCAGAAAATGTCCAAGATTTATCAAAGACGGAGGTTAAACCTACTGTCGAGACTTTTCCACTATGGTATAATTCGAATCCTTTTGTTTTCACATCTATCTCAGATTAGGGATACTTGGGAAGATTTCTTGTTTAGAAATAATTTCACCCTACTCGAGAATGTAGTAGAATCTCCTCTCCATCTCAATAAAAACCCCAGCCGCTATATCTCTAACCTGATTATAGAAAACATATGTGTTTATCCAGAAGAATAACATGCAACCACAGATTGAACCTTAGTTTCTAGTCATAATCCATTGGGATAAAATCCACGATGTAATTTCATGCCCAAAAAATCATTGGAGGAGGTTTTATATGTGTTAAAGGATAGGGTTTCTTCTGTTCTGACTTATGAGCCTGTTTGTGTTGTCCCAAAAGAATCGGGTGTCAAGAAAAATCACAGACATAAAGATAAGAGTAATTCAGACTTAAAATTTTCAAACAAGAGACCAGGTAGGCTCATTTCCAAAAGTTTGAGAAATCGCCAGCGAGATCATCTGAGCTCGATCCCAGTGATAGAGGTTGATGATCACTCTTCTGGGGACGAGATCGATAAATTTCTTTCCCGAGAAGATGTAGATGGCCAGTTTCTGGTAAATGATGTTGATATTGATGCTATACAATATGTTTTCATTTCTAATATCCCACCGTTTCTAAAGAACCCATAAGACTTCTCTTATATATGGCACGATCTGAATCAAGTTACAGAACAGACGAAAGCACCCTTTGCAAAACAGAATCAACCTCTACTTACCATAGAATCAATTCACTGTGAAAACTGTCTTGATTGGGTTGACTGATACTACAAGAATATCCCCTATCTCCAAGCACAGTTAAACCAACTGGTAGCACGAAACTCCTTGTTTGAGAGGGAAAATGAAGAATTAAAATCAAGAGTTCGATCAAACACCGACAGGGAAAACAAAAGGGTTAAACGGTCTGGTAATGTGATTATCAAGAAATCGACGAATTTCAACACTATCATTAATTCAGACTTATCATATTCTTCTTTGTATAATCTCTGAAACGGTAAAAAGTTATTTTGATTCTTTTGGTTTAATTTTGTTTGAAAAATAAAATAGATAGATTTATTTTTTATTTTGTTTTTAATTTAGGACTAGCTACAGAATCGTGAGATTCTATAGCCATTCTATTTGAAAGTATTAGTTTGTATTGTTATCTAAAATTTGATTTCGTTTTATCATTTTCAGGAAAACAATAGTTTTGATGCTATTTTCAAGGAGAAGGAATCATGGATCAATGTGCTCCATAGCTTAGTAATTTCTCATTTTTGATAAAACAATGTCATTTATGTAATTATTTTTTTATAAAAGGACTCCTATAAGAGCGTTCCTTTGTTATTCTATTTTTGTAAAGAAAACTTAGTTTCAAGGATCATCCTCTATCTTGTATGATAAGAGGTTAATGATCCAAGACATGTTTAAATAGTTGTTGTTATTTAGTGTTTTAGGAAAACTTTTTCTGGATTACAGTATGGACATATAATCCTTTTGAAGTGATATGGGAAAGCAATTCACTATTGGATTTAGATCTGTGTGAATTGTGCAATTCTTGTTTCATTGTATTCTCCTATTACTTATATGTTATGAGATGTTATTATTTGTTGATGGATATTTAGTCTTGTCTTCGTAATGAAATTGCATATCGTTAAATATTTAAATGTTGTCCATGATCTGTTGATTCAGTTTGTACTTGTGATCAATCAATCATTTAATTTTTTTTTAGTTTATTTCTTATATTAAATGGTTGAAAATATCAATTCTCAGGATCGAGATTTATTTCATTTTTAGTTATTGGTTATCTTGAGGTCACCTGATATTTAATTAGTTATCATTTTGCTATTATAAATTCACTCCCAACATCGAACACTTCCTTGAATTTCTTCAGGAAGTACTATTTTTTGTTTCTGTCATAGGTTTCCCTTAAGTACAAGATAAGAAGGAGCTCATACAATGCAAAGAGCGGAACTTAGTTTATGCATGATCATTTAGAGGTTAGTAGATGCATTGCCTTTTTTTATTCAATTTTTTTTATGAATGAAATGATGATTACATTAATTAGCTTTAACTTTTTTTTTCATTGTTTCAATCGTATTTGCTTAGTATTTATTTATTTAATATCTTTAAAACATCAAAAGAGTATTTTTCATATCTCGTTCAAAAATTTAATCAAACAATCACTTTCACAATATTTGATTTTAAACCTTGTTAACTTGTTTATATCATTGTATATTAGACACTACTAGATAAACATTTGTAATTAGCATATCAATTGTTAGAGTTATAGCTTTATTTTAATTTATTTCCTTTCATTGTTTTAGGACCCTAGTTGGCTAACGGAGCCATTAAACCCATTAGGTTAGGTCATACCAAATGTATTGGGTTAAATAGACAACCCCAAACTAGACCTAACCTTCCAGTTGACAGTGTGTCATCTACACCCGTCAACAATTGAAAATAAATTCTTTGATAGATATGTAACAACATGGAATCCACATGATATTCATCAATGAAAAAAAATGGCTCCTCAAACACTAAATGATGATACATGCCTATTAAATAGTGAACAAATTCTCTCTTCCAATCCTCATGAATACTATGAGCATTTGTTGAATAGTGTTAAAAGACATACAAAGTGCAGTGCATATTCTTGTTTGTGGAAAAAAGGGTCTATTCTTCCATTTCGATACAATGTTCCATGGTAGGTTCATAATGAATCAATATTGTTTATAGATGAGAAAGAGAAAAATAAATATGAGTCTGCGTGAAATGATGATAGGTTAAATGTACATAAATGTGATCTTATTACAATGTGGCATGGTAATGTTGATTTTGAGCCCGTGGTTTCTCGACATGTTTTCTTGAAATATATTGCAGAATATGCTTCCAAACAAGAAAAGAGGTATAATATTTATCAAGATATCTTGACTAGAATTTCAAATGAGAGTGGATCAAAAGTTCATATATTGCATGCATACAAAAAGTCCCTTGCAGAAACCCTTATTGATCGTGAAATTGAATCACAAGAAACTTTCCATGTGTTATTAAAGATATCTCTTGTTGTTTTTAGTAGGAAATTATTTTCCCTGAACATTGGAAGAAATGTATTCAAGAAAGTATCTAATGATCCCCATCAATCTTCATCTACGCATAGTTTTGTTCAAATATATCAAAATCAACCTTCTTTCCTTGAACATTTGTTTATGATAGAAATAGCAAGATATTGGACCTTTGATTCCAAATGTAAGAAAGATCCATGTAAACATAGATATGTTCATGCCATTGTTTGACTTTGGCCACATTTTTATTCTATTCCCAATGAGTGTTCAAATGACTTTGATACTTTCTATTGGGCTAAGTTACTTTTGTACAAACCATTTCGTAATATTCCCATTGATGTTGACCTTTCAAGTTAAACAATTATTGAAAATTGGTGGAATGTTCGATATTGAGCATGGAATGTTGATCGAACCCACTTCTCTTTGGATACTACTTTCAGAAGATGAAGATTCTCATGAACAAACAACCATTGTTGAAGAAGATTTTTAAGAATGGTAGGTTTTGTCTCACTTGATACCTCCAATTAATGTCAATATTTTAGACCTTCAGACTCTTGGTCGAAGGGACTTTGATATATTATTTAATTGGGAGAAATCAATGGTTTCGAATGTTGATGAAAAATAAGATATTGGTTTTATAAAAAGATTCCCAAACTAGGGGTTTTATTGTTGAAAAATATCTTAGCACATTTGTATCACCGACATCATCGTCAAAAAAACAACGACTTTCTATTGAGATCATATTACAACACAGTTGAATATGAAAATCGTGAACCTCTTCATATGATTATACAATCCACTACTGGCACTCAAAAGTATTCTCTTATTCATTATATTTCTCATGATCTTTCCTCTTCAACAACTGATGTCCATAGTCCTTTGCTTTTTCTTGCTCCAAATGGAATAGGTGATTTTAATATACATTTCAAAACAATACACTGTGGTCTAAAAATTCCTATAAAAGATATGTGACCACTACCAAGGACAAAATTTTGCAGTATTTCAAGAAGAAATGATTCATATTCGATATATTTTGATTGAAGAAATGAGTTTTCTAGGACCGAGGTTATTCATACATATAGATTCTTGATTACAAGAAGAATTTCCTAAGAAAAAATCATTTCCTTTTCATGGTAGATCTATCATTCTTGTGGGTGACCTTGATAAATTTCCTCCTATGAAATATAAGCCTCTATATGTAGGAAATACAACAGGGAAAGTTTTGTGGAAAAAAATCAACATTTTGGTCACTTTGGATGCAATATTTTGACAACAGTGAAATCATCCAAAGCAATCCACTTTTCGATGACTCTTCACTAATATAAGGAATGTGGAGCCCCTTATTTATGATTGGGATCTTCTTATGTCATGGGTCGATATGAGTTTTCCAACTATGGAGAGGAGTTTATCTAATTCAACAATTCACTTGTTCCCAACAAGTGACTTTTTCACCTTGCATGATAGGAAAATGTTAAAATCTTTAAATTCTCCAATTGCATGATCTATAGCTAAGCGTACAAGAAGGTTTGAAACTGATGTTGTTGATGATGGTCAATTAGAATGTGAGGTTTTTTTATGCCTTGGTCAACGCGTCTTGTTCACATGTAATCTCTGTAGTTTCTCTGGACTTCTCTGTCGTCTTCATAAATTATTTTTTGGCTTCTTCAAAGGGTTGAGCATTTGGACATCTGAAATGAGGTGAGTCACTTTTTAATTTGATTCAATTTTAATTTTACGTAAAGAGATTTAAATATATTTTATTTATTTTTTTATTTTATGTTTCAGAAGTAAAAGTTGATTTGAGAGATAAAGTCAATCCTTAATAATAATTGTTACATCTTTTTTTCTCTTCTTTTCAATATGAGCACTCCACCACCTATTCCAAAAACTCACCCTAACAAGGGGAGGCCCCTCAAAATCACCCTAGAGATCCTTTACGATTATATGGAATCAGTAGAAAAAAGAAGAGAAGAGAGAGATGCCAAAATCTAAATAGAGTTAGAAACATTAGAAAAGAGGAGTGAAGAAAGAGACATAAAACTCAAAATAGAGCTAGAGGCAATGATTGATAAAAAAATCAAAGATACCATTCAAACTGAAATAGATGATAGATTCTTAGGGTTCAAGAGTGAATTGCAAACAATGAAGGATAGAATTCAAGAAATGGAAAAAAATAAACAATCAACCCAAGAAGGAGGGGTTGAAGGAAATCACAACTTGAGAGACAGGATTAAAGAGATAGAAGAAAAACTAACCAACAATTTGACCCTCAGTAATATGGAAAACAAATTAGATATCAAACCCATCAAAAAGGAAATGAATAAGCTAATCGAATTGGACCATGAGCGTAACAAAAGAGACTTGAACCTCATAATTTTTGGTATAAAGGAACAACAAGAAGAGGATACACTAGCAATAGTAAAAGAAGATTAAAAAAATAAATCACAAATTGATACAACTTACCTCATAGAAGCAAAGAGGCTAGAAAAAATAATTGATCACAAAGATAGGCTAATCCGTGTCAAAGTAAGTTGTACTGACCATAAATATAACATACTTAGTAAATATCTAAGCTTAAAAGGATCAGGAATATTTATAAATGAAGACCTCATTCCCGAAGACCAAGATGAACTAAGGAAGGAAGTTCAAAAGGTAAAAGAAACAAGGAAAGAAGGAAAATGGGCAATAATTAGAAATCGAAAAGATATTGTTAGGGATAGAAACCAGAAGGATAATAATAAATAGGAACTTGGGACACTTGGGATCCTTTTTTGGAATTTTCGTGGCTTTCCATGGCGCAAAGGTCCTATGATAAGTTGGATCCCTAGTGGTATTGATATTATCTATCTAGTTGAAGCTTGGGAGCATGAGGAATCTAAGGTCCCTAACATGGAAGGATTTGTCTTGTGGTCGGCATGGAACAAAAAATCCCACCGTAGAGGGATAGGAGGCATAGCTTGTTATATTAG
>JZKD02S0014361.1:253258-263353 GCA_000966675.3 Picea glauca
TAGGTCTTCTTACATCCACCTTATTCTATTTTATTGAAAGGTCTTATTAATATTGACCTTTATTACATCCGAATACATTGATCTACCTATGTGCGGGTTAGGACCTTAACACTTAAAGACATAGAAACTTACAGAAACTCAGAAAATAGTAAGTAAATTGATTCAAAGCATCCAAAAGAAATATCCCCAAAAGACCCTAGAGGCTTTTCCCAGTATGGTCACCAATTCTTCTATAGCAGGAAAACCCCTCTACGGATTGCACCAGAGTTCTAAAATGTAGGCAGAGCTAAACGTCTAAAGTCTCCTACTTTTTATCAATTGTCCCAACATTCCCCACAATCATACATAAAATACAAAATCTAGGAATCCGGTAGGCATACCTTAAACTCCACGTTCGGTGTCAATCCCTTTGTGCTTGGTTGTTTCCTGACTGCAAGTATCCTCCCAAGGTTGTCTTTCATTCACCAAAAGATAAACAACAAACTGCAAACATGCATTCTACATATGGATTAGTGGGTTAGACATCATAAATAAGAAATGTAAGAAAATCATAGAAATTTAAGACGTCGTTTGGCAAGACGGAAAAAGTACTTCTTTATATTGATCTTACAAAAGTCACTTACAACATAAGACCGACACTGCTCCTCGAACTTGGTCCTGGGCTCCTCTTCACAATGCACCAATTACTCAAACTCACAATATGGTTTCCAAATATTGAGGCAAAGGGGGAATATGGAAATCGAGCAGAGTTTCTATGCTCTCATGCTTCTCTTTGAAATAGGACCCCAACCCATTCTTTTATAGGCCAAAGGAGATAGTAACGGTTGGGGTGACTGGCTATGGGCAGTCAAACGGTTAAGTAATGGCCCGTAAACTAGAATCCTATGCAAATTTTCATTTTTTGCGTCATTCTGTAAGTGTATGCAGGCTGTAGTGGTGCAGCAAGCGTGTGTACACGGGAAGTAGTGGTGCAGGGTGCATATACCTTCAAAACAATTATTTTTAGAAGATCTTGTTCAGTGATGGATTGGAAAAGATAGCAAGTTAGATGGCCTGATTCCAGGTGTGCATTTCTGGTGCAATTTAGGTTTATAACAACATGCTAGCAAGTATATGTTTCATAACAAGGAGCAACTAAAAGAAGAGATGAAGATGGATTTCCAAGTTGCACAACTATTCACTGGAGAATTAGATCCTAAAGTGCATATATAAGAGTGTGTGACATGATGGAAAGCTGTGAAAATACCTTCTCAATTATGGGTTCAGGTATTTTCCCACTCTCTAGGTCCAATCTTGAAAGCGTGGTTTATACCCGAGGAAACTAGAAGACAGACTAGCGATTGACAGATGTTGGCAACTCATTTTTGCAAGGAATTCTCATTTACAAGTAAGTACCCTAAGCTTGAAGTAGTCCTACAAAAGATTAAAGAATTTGTTTTTATAGATAATGATAATCAAAAATCAAAATTAGTGGTATGTGCCAATCATAGCCGAGAACTTCAGACTAACCTTCACCTGCCCTCAACCAATAAGCCTATAGAATGTTATAATATTAGCAAAGACTCGAAAATCCCAGATGACTTAGAGTAATTGAGGAACCTATCCATTAAAGAGACAGAAGGAAACTAAGAAATCTAGAACACCATACCCAGTTAGATTGATAGTTCCTACAATCACCCATTAAAATTGCGCAAAGTCAACATAGGGACCACAGAGAAACCCAAGACAGCTATGGTGGGAGACTACTGGGATTAGAAAACTAGTCAAGAGATACAAAGTCTGCTGAGGGAATATGAGGATTTGTTCGCAAAGACTTTTTCAGAGTTAGAGGGAACCAAAGGAGTTATGGGAGAAATGAAAATCGAAATGAAACCATGATCCAAACCTGTGAGACATAGACCATATCGTCTTAACCCTAGAGTAAAAGAGATGGTTAAGAAGAAGATAGATAAGATGTTGGAAGAAAGACTCATTTTTGCAGTGGAAGAAGCAGAATGGGTTAGCCCAATAGTTACTCAAAGAAAGAAAGGAATAGAGGATATTAGGGTCTGTGTAGACTATAGAAGCCTTAACTCTTCCTGTGTGCATGACCCCTTCCCAACACCTTTTACTGATGAGGTTCTATAACAGGTTGCGGGGAAGGAACCATACTCATTCACAGATGTATTTTCAAGGTACCACCAAGTCAGGATCGTTGAAGAGGACAAAAAGAAGACCACATTCATAACAGAATGGGGATCTTTCTCATACAATGTGATGCCATTTGACTTGAATAATGCCCCTGCATTTTTTTCCAAGATTGTAATAGCAACTTTCAGAGAGTTTATTCACAATTTTATAGAAGTTTATATGGACGATTGAACGATATATAGATTTCTCAAGGAACATGTAGCATTGTTACGTTTAATGTTTGATATATGCAGAGAATTGCAGATATCACTGAATCTTAGAAAGTGTATCGTTTGTGTACCACATGGGAATTTGTTGGGCCACATAGTTCGGTGAGAAGGAGTATTGGTAGACCCAGCCAAATTTGTGGTCATTGTGAATATGCCACCACCTACAAGTGCTAAGCAGTTGCGCTCCACATTGGGACATAGAGGGTATTATTGCAGGTTCATTAGAAGATATGCAAACATTACTTCACCTATGGAAAATATACTAAAAAATGCTGAAACATTCAAATGGACTACAAAATGTGACAAAGCATTCGAGACCCTAAAGGAGAAGCTCAACACAACACCAATTCTGATATTCCCAAACTGGGAAAACGAATTTCATGTCCATGTTGATTCTTCAGGAATTTCCTTAGGAGTTATCTTAGCGCAACCTGGCTATGGAGCCATGGATCATCCTATCTATTTTGTGAGTCGAAAGTTGTCACAAGAAGAGAACAACTATACAACAATAGAAAGGGAGGGTTTAGCCATGATTTATGCTTTGTAGAAATTTAGACATTATTTGTTAGGTTCTCATTTTAAGTTCTTTACTGATCATTTTCCATTGAAATATATAGTTAACAAACCTGTGTTGGAAGGGAGAATTTGTAGATGGTTACTATTATTTCAGGAATTCTCTTTCAAAGTTATTTTTAAATAGGGAAGATGCAATGTAGGACTTGATCACCTGTCCAGATTAGAGTCAAGGGAAAGTGGCAGAGCAGTCGACGATCAGCTCCCAGATGCAGACTTGTTCCGGGTTGATACCATACCAGAGTACCTGGAGGACATAAAATTCTTCTTAAGTACAGGGGCCTGCCCAGAAACACATCTCGCAACCCAAAAATTCCACATGGTTGTTAGAGAAATGGACTACCAGTTGATCACAGGACATTTGTATAAACTAGGACTAGATAGTATCCTTAGAAGATGTGTCTTGGATCATGAAAGACAATATATACTCTGGGAATGCCACAGTGGAGTTGCGGGAGGTCATGTAGGAGGAAAGGCCACTGCACAGAAAGTTCTACAATATGGAATTTGGTGGGCAACGCTCTTCAAGGATGCAAAGGTATATGCTAGATCATGTGATGTTTGTCAAAGAGTGGGTAAGCCATCATGACGAGATGAACTACCGCTTCAACCAATTTGATCTCTATAGGAATTTGAGAAATGGGAAGTTGACTTCATTGGACCAATCAACCCCACATCTAAGCATTCAAAGGCTAGATACATCATCACCACAATTGACTACCTTATGCGTTGTGATGAAGCAGCAGTGGTTCAGGACGATTCACCCGATACTGCTTCTAGGTTCATTTTTTAGAATACTATCACTCGATTTGGATGCCCTATGAACCTAACCAATGATAAGGGAGACCATTTCACTAGTGTCACTATAGCAAATATTACAACATAGTTCCTGATCCAACATAAAAAAAACAACCCCTACCACCCGCAAGCCAATGAAACAATTGAAGAATTCAACAGGATCCTAGAGAGAGGGTTCACAAAAGTGAGTTGCACAAATCGGGAAGACTAGAATGACAGAGTTCTAGTAGTATTGTGGGCTTACAGGACAACCACAAAGAAACTCCACAGATACACACCGTTCCAAGTAGTTTATGGGAAAGAGGCAGTGGTGTCTACAGAATTCATCACTCCAAGTTCGTACATTGCCCAGATCACACATATGTCGGAGGAGGAATCAGTTGTGCAAAGAATTATGGAGCTACAAGAACTTGAGTGTTATCACTGAAATTTTGTCCGCAAATGGTTATAGGAATCCAACATCTTCAAACAACTATTAGTTCACCCATGGACCAAAAATTATCAAAAATGCATTTCCAAAAGGTCCAAAACTATACAACCAGTCATAAAATTAGCATGGGCTAAGGATATACAGGAAGCACGCACATGTGCGCCAGTCAAAAATGCCGAAAAAATGTGCATGCACCAGAGGCGCGACTGTGGATGCTAAAAGCTGCGCACACCTCAGAACGACACATTTATCATATTGGTTGGCCTCCCACCCACTTCTGGTTTAGCTTCCAAGTTAATTTGACATCCAAATCTTGGTTGAATCTGGCTGAGTGGCTGGTCAAAGACCTAAGGGTGCACTAAATGGCCCCTTGTTCACACTAAATGCTAGTTGAATAATACCTCAAAGCTATGCTATAAAAAGAGGCCATGGGTGCACTACATTTTCAAGGAATTCATTTATATTGTTATGCTACCTATATTCTCTTGGAGGATTCTCTTTCATTGTCAAGAGAATACAAACATCATTTCATTTGAGCTATTCAGATCACCTCTTGAGTGGATGAGCTTGGATTCTTTTACCATTTCTTTCTAGTTTGCTAGTTGTAAGAAGAGCTCAATCTTGGGGGTTCAAGAGCCCTCCCTTGGAGGAAGAAGGGACCCAAATTCTCCCTTTCTAATTGTTATTTTATTTCCACTAATATAATCCTTTCGATTGGTGGCATGAGTCTTGTTTCTTTCTTGTTCTAATGTCCTTATGCAGTCTAGTTTAATTTATTTTGTTGTTCTTATCTTTGTTTATATCATATGCTTGATGTTTCTAAATCTTGCATTCACTGTTGTCTTTCCTAGCTAACCCAAATGGGCTTGTAAGCACCTCTATTTTTCTCATTTAGGAGAAAAAAGAGGTGCAACAGATTGGTAACTCCACTGGAAAAAGGTGTCAAATTCCTACCCCATTTGGGTTTTTTTAGCTCTTCTTTCTGTTTCTTTAACTTTTAGGGACCATAACCGGCCCAAGATGAACTGTAAAAAGCCAAGTTTAAAGCTGAGCAAAGAGAATTTCATCTAAAATTTTCCTCACAACCCTGTGATAGACCATGCACTCATGTTTTAACCCACATGTGCATCTTTAGCGTGCGTGTGCCAAAACCATTGTATTGCTCAGTGCCTTCTCCGCACCTATGCCCATAAGTCTCTTTAAGTTCACTCATTGTTGCTCACAGTACCTCTGTCTATTCTGAGACCCGCACACCTGTGTAGAAAAACACACATTGTAAGCTTTTTGTGATCTGTGGAGGGCCCATAGCCTTGTTAAAATTGATTCCATGTACATTGTAATCTGCACCACACTTACATTCCCTCTCCATATAAAGGGATTAGTCAAAACATAGGCACTTAGGGGGTTAAAATCATTATTTCCTCTTTTGCTTTCATTTCACCACATGGATGGCTTGATTTGACTAACAGTATAAGTTGGAATAATTTTCAAGTCACATATAAAACTTGCATTAGGACCAGAAATTGGGTATCAATCATTGAGTATTCTCTTCTCTTGCACTCCAAAGTGATATTGAGAATCAGAAAGAGGTTGAAGGAAAATTTCATCTCCCTTAAAAAGACAAAATATTTAGGAGAGGACAACAACCTCCTCAAGAATCCTCTTAGTGTATTTTTCAAACACATCTTAAGATTGTAAGGGCCCATACATGCCCACATGCTACAAAGATAGGATAGTGTTGAAATTTTCTTTCTTATATTAAATGACTAGGGAAGTTTAAAGGTTTTGTAATGGGCCTATACATGCCCACATGTGCACAATCTAGGATAGTTTCAAATCTTTCTTACATTAAATCACAATAGGGAGTTAAAGGAATAGTAAGGACCCACATGTGCACATGCTAGTTTCCTAGGGACTTTAAAATTCTGCAAGGTTGTACCAATGACACATAGTAACTTAGGTAATCAAGACTTGTAAGGACCAAGCAAAGTCCACATGCAGCAAGGTGACACCCAAGTTATTAAAAAATTGGCACACTTTCACTTGTTCACACACAAAGTTCACCAATCACTCACATTGTCTTATCTAGAAATCGTGGAGGTTGAAGTAAGTTTCCTCCAACAAGATTCCGAAACACCCCACCCTTTTTCTTGACAAGACTATCCAATCCCACTTAATTTCAATGAGTTTGGTTTACACCTCCAATATCTCAAAAAACCACACCTAAAATATTTCTAAAAACTCACTAAGTTTTCCTCCACAGGAGGTACCAAAAGAATTTTTTTAGTCTAGGTAGGATCTCGGGGATAGGCATCCAAATAACTCCTCGTTATCTGGTTCTCACATTGTCAAAACAGTAGAAGTTGACAAATAGGGAACTTTCAAATCCTCCAAGTCAAGTGTTCCTACACCATAAGGTAGGGAGATACCCATGAAGGGTTGAAGGCCGAGGTTTGGTTGTTTTTTGCGTCCCCCCTTGAGTCACCCACCTCTTGGATGGAATCCAGCCTGAGACCCATTTCTTAGGGTGAAAATCTAAATGTCTCACTTTGACTGAGGTACCTAGGGACCACAATTTAGGACATTTACCTAGGTGGAAATTGTGGGTTGTAATTGCACCTTGATTGGATTTTGTCTGGCTAATGGGAAATATCGCCATCTCTTACGGGATATGCCCCCTCTACCCCTCATTATAAATGATTGTTTCATCCTTCATTAGTTTCGCTTCTGGTGGCTTCAAACCCCACTGTCGAGTGCTATTGGAAGGTCCAGTTCTATTTGAGAGGAATGATGATACGTCTCTTAGGACACGAGCATTTGTTTTCTTTGTTCTCCCACACAGACAAAATCCACCTATTCGCATATATGCTTCTTTATCAAAATTCTTTATGTATGATGCCCTTATGATTACTTCTGATTGTGAAATATATTGTGAAGGTTCAAAAAATCACGGCAAAGGATATTGTTGATTTATTTCTCTCATCACCATTTGTACACATCAACTTAGCTAGTCTGACATCATAGGGGACCCACAAAACCCCCTTCATTCCAGACACTTGCTAAATCTCCCTCCTATTCTAGGGGGAGTTCCTAGTCTTTCCAACTCATTAGCTCCACCTTCTCACACCCCCATGAGTGTCTCTATCTTGGGTTCATCTTTGCTTGGTTCCACCTTACTTGGGTCCACTCCCCAAGGTCAACCATCCACTCATTATCCTTTACACGGAAGTGGGGGGGCAACTTCTTCTCAAGGGGGAAGTACAAACCCACCTAGTCCCATTCAATGGTCAGGTACCCAAAACACTCACACTATGGCTGGAACTAATCCTCTGCCACCACCTCATATGCCAAACTTAGATTCGCTCAACATACCAGATTTGACTAAACTCACCAATGATCCTATATTGCACAACCCCACATGGCCTGCAATGCCTACCAAACTGCCTTCAGACATCCCCAATTTTGAAGGAAAAGCAGGAAATGATACCACCAACCATATTATGACCTTTCACCTATGGTGTTCTTCAAACAACATCATGGATGATTCCATCTAATTGAGGCTATTTCAACACAGACTCACTAGCCCATCAACCAAGTGGTATGTAGAAGAAAAATTTGGGTCCCATGTGACCTTTGAATTCTTGGCCAAAGTATTTTTTAGCTTCTTTCAAGTACCCATTCGTCATGAAAATGGCCTTGAACCACTCTCAGAGTTCAAACAAACCTCCTCCATGCACATCGCTGACCACATTCACAAATGGCATCAACAATGTAGTCTCTTCAAAGTTGATGCTACCCCACAAAAATGTCTCAATTGGTTCCTTAAATCACTTGTTTCCCTCCTTGCCAAAGATGTGGCTGCCAACTTCCCCCAGTCAAAAGAAGAAGACATTAGAAAGACCCAACAATTCTAACTCATTTACGCACAGTCTAGGTACATATATACGGTACTTCCTGATGCCCCGATAGCTATGCCATTCAGCCAAGACAAACCCGGGATGTCTCACTCAACAGATGGATTGATTGGTAACACCACACACCACAACCCACAACCTCAACAACCACCCATGTAGGCATACCCCAATATCTGTCGACATATGGAGGAAACCCTTATTATCCTCCACCCCCTTATCAACAGCCATACCCTGTTTCCCTGCCTCCACCCATAAGTGGACCCCGTCGACACCCACAATACGCCCACCTATCTAACCAAGCACTGGTACTCCCTCTACCTCAGCCTATACCTTAAGCACTAGTGAAATCACCACGCCTTCCAATGTACCTTACGGATCATTGCCACAACATAACCTGTACTTTCATTTTCCTCTCCCTCCACAACCCATGGCTCCAGCACAAGGAAACTCACATGTTGGGGTTAATTTTGTTCAGCCCTCTCCCATTCAACAATATCAAAATTTTGAACAACTAAATACGAAAAACCTAACCCATCAGTCAAATAATGTCAAAAAGAAAGGCAGAAACTGGAACAATAATAATCTAGGGAAAGGAGGGAACCATCCCCAACAAGACCAACTGGCTAGGGGCAACAAGAATCCAGGGAACCAAAACCTTTGCGGTGATTTTGGTCACCATACTCACCATTTCCCCCAAATCGATGACTTTAAACGGATGAAAGACTCTCTAAATGGACCATGTCCTCCAGCACTGCTTTGCCCTCAGCAGGCCCCACAACAATATGTGTAGCAACCACCCCTATTCGTTCTTAAAAACCCCTTTCCACACCAAGGGGTGATCAACACCCAACAAGACATGCAACCTACCCCACCACAATTGTGACAATATGCCAACCCGAGCAATCCTGTAGATCGCACTATACTCCTCACCAATGAGGAAGAAGTCTTTCTAGAAACGCATAGTCATCAATACAGTGCACCCATTGAGTCCTCTCCCACCACCTTGGAAGCAACCCCAGTCATAACTGGACTCCCTTTGATGATTCCTTTCCCTAATACTAAAACACCCCTTCATAGTCCTCGCATTCCATTGCACAGGAATGTCCACAGCCCTCAGGCTAGGGTGGCTCATAATTACAGTTTGGTCAATGACTTGGCACAATCTCCTACTACCATGTCAGTATTAGAAGTCCTCGAAACTTTTCCCACTTAGCGGAAGTCGTTACTTTCTTCCATGGGCACAGTCAACCCTACTGATACCCGACTTATCACATTTGATATCGATAGCAGAGAACCTCACCTCCATGCTCTTATCGCTTTTCAAATACCAAATAAAATCTAGAACATCATAGTTCATCGATGCATCATTGATGAGGGTGAATCCACATGCATCATGTCCAAATCCATATGGAAGAAACTTGATTCCCCCGAACTCATACCATCGTTCATCTTCTCTTGAAGGGATCTTTCAAAATGTCCCCATCAAACTCGGGGGCAAAACCATTCTCATTGACATTGAGGTTTTTGATGCCCCACTCGATTACAATATCTTGTTCAGTTGTAGCTACATGTATGCTATGAAGGAAGTTGCCTCTTCCATATTTTGAACTATGATGTTCCCCCATAATGGGAAGATCATTACCATTGATGTAACACCCTGCACAGCAACCACCGTCGGACTTCGGAACTTCATCCGTCGGGATTCGGGGTTTCGCCGATCAGGAGTTCGCGAGCCCTGTTTCACCCTGCACAGGACCTTCCAAGTCCCGAACCCCGATAGTCAACGGGTCAACCTTTTCTTGCGTCGGGGATTTCCCTATCGGGAAATCGGCGGTTGTATTTCCACATACCTCATGCAACACAAAACCCTGAGTACCGAAACCCCGAGTACGTGCCACCTGTCTCCCATTAAGTTTTGGGGACCCACCTTGCCACTTCCTCCTCGGGATTTCGTGGATCGCGAGTCCAAAATGCAAAGTTC
>JZKD02S0014361.1:272230-305646 GCA_000966675.3 Picea glauca
GTTCATTAAATGAACTCTTCAGTTGGATTATAACACAGTTAATCATGCTTATTTTTCTTTAACTGATTTTTCTTTGAAATCTTTAATAAATTACTTAATTTGGGTCGTTACAATTGATCAGGTTTCACATTATGAGCCTAACCCTTCTGCCAACATCGATAACATCCTCCCTTTCGTCCAAACTAATCTTGATACGTACCCACTCATCGACATGGGCCCCAGAATTTTCAAAGACCCCTCCTTGCTACTGACATACCATAGAGCACCACCTCTCATTCATCCTTCCAATCAGGCACGTGTCGTCTCATCCAATAAAATTGAAATTGGAGATATCCTTCCTCCTAACGAGGCCTCTCTTATATATAATGTCCCACTAGTCGCAAAAATTCTTCCTCAGGAAGTACCTGAAAACCCTCCAGCTTCACCTACTCCTGATTTTACCTTACCCCAAGGACACATCCCAGTTTGGGAGACACTCCCCCAAGCCCTTACTGAAGTCCCCTTCTTTTACCCTCCACCAGGCATACAAGCTTTCCAAGTAGCCACAATACTTATCCTTCCCAATATGGTTTTGGAAATCCCAGTATGCTATATACATCCCACCAGCCATGGTCCCTCAACCATCACTCCCTCCTCAAACTGAAGGAATCCCGATGCAGATTCCAGTACCTACTCCCACTGCACCACCATCACCCCCCCTGACTAGCACCACTGCTATAGTTGGGGGTAGATGAAAGAAGAGAGAGCCCACCACTCCTTTACCCCCACATATCCAACCTCCTTGCGCACTATGCGAGAAAGATGGACACCCCACCAACAAATTCCCATCTCTACCAGAGCTATGCAATCTAATTCAACTCCCTCAAGCACAACCTTCACACGTCGCTTCATCAAGTACTGTCGTTGTCTCCCCTAACACCAATAGAAAAGGACTGCGAACCAAATTCGCATGTGCCATCTATTCATAGTAGGGCCATTACACACACCATTGTCCAACGTTACCTCAATTTTGACAGACGCTAACAGCAATATGAAAGAGCTTTCAACAAGAACCCACACCATCTGCATCATCCTCAACAAACATCACTGACATCCATTATGTCACAACCTCAGTTAATGAACATATGAGGTTCCCTTTCTCTCTCTGCGAATCATTAGATCATTTCACATACCAATGTCCTATGATCATTGGATATAGGCAACACCAAATGGCCCTGATTCAAAATCCTACACCCCACCTGCAGAATCAATGATCAACCCTACTCCATCACCAGAGGTTCTTCATATCATTTCTCCTGATCCTGAAGCACTCCCTACTCCTCCATGGTTCTTGGATGATTTATACGAGGATTTGCCCCCAAATCCCCCCAATTCTCCAGTTCATTTTCCTATGAAAGTTGTATGCCCAACTACCATTTTTAATCCACAATATCTCGATATTTGGTTTATGTCGAGAGAACCATTGCAATCCCCTTGCGTCAACCCTCCTACTTCTTTACCACCAGGAGATAACGACACAATGACAGTCACCAATGTCATTCCTCTATATCCCCTAGATTCTTGACAGTTCCACTACGATGAAGATATCCTTGAGGAGTTAACTACCCCCAATTGCCCATGGGACGTGCCCCACCACAGAGTTCTCTTCCTTTCATAGAAAACCTTCATGCCTCCTAACGAACACCCCATATACACATTCGAAACCAAATATTTTCTCCCATTAGGGCATATAGATTGGTTCAATAACCCTATCCCTGCCCCCGACCCTTTTGAAGAAGGTAATATGGCCAATATTTCCCCAAACATCAAAATCGATATTTCCATCAAATCTAGAGTCATAGAGGAAATCACCATTGGTGCCGCATGATCTCCTGAATAAATCACCACCTACAAATCTCTCTTCTAGGAATACTGAGACATTATTGCCTGGTCATACACCGATATGCCTGGCCTTGATCCCTCTATTGTCGAGCATCGCATAGACACCTGGCCTGATATCACACCTGTCCACCAAAAACAACATCTTCTACACCCATCCAAAGAAGTGACCATCAAAGTCGAGATTGACAAATTACACGGTGTTGGGTTCATCTACCCCATCGCCTATACATCCTGGGTCTCTAACCCCATCACTGTTAACAAAAAACAGAGCACCATCCGTGTCTGTAAATAATTTCGTGATCTCAATCATGCTTGTCCCAAAGACAACTTTCCAACACCCTTTATCGACCAAATTATTGATGATTATGTCAGTCACGAGTCTTTGTCCTTCATGGATGGTTTCTCTGGCTACAACCAAATTCAAATTCACCCTGTTGATCAGTACAAAACCATGTTCACTACCCCCCTAGGGAACCTTTGCGTATCATTTCATTCCTTTTGGCCTCAAGAATGTTGGTGCCACATTCCAACGGGCCATGACATACATCTTTCATGATCTGGATCATATCATTCTCGCATACTTGGATGACCTCACAACTTGATCCAAGAAATGCACTCAACATCTCTATGATTTATGAATCATCTTCCAAAGATGTCTTCAGTACAACATCCTCTTGAACCCCCTCAAGTGCGTGTTCTATGTCACTATTGGGTGCCTCCTTGGGTTCATCATTTCCCAACATGGCATTACCGTGGACCCCCTCAAAGTCCAAGCCATCACATAAATTCCACCTCCTTGGAATTTCCACCAACTGCAGAGCCTACAAGGCAAAGCTAACCTTTTATGGTGCTTTGTCCGAGATTATGCTACTCATGCACACAGATTACTTCACTTACTTCATCATGACATCCCATTCCACTCGGATGAACATGCCCAAACCGCTTTTGATGATCTTAAAGTGGCCCTCTCCAATGCCTCGTTGATTAGTCCACCTGACTATAATTGCGACTATATCCTCTACATATTGGCCTCAATTGTCTCAGTAGCAGGAGTTCTCGTCCAACTAGGGGATGATGACCGTGAGCATGTAATTTATTACATTAGTAAAAACCTTTCAGGGACACTCTTGAAATACAATCACGAAGAGAAACTAGCCCTTGTAGTTGTCCTCGTAGTCCAGAAGATGCGCCATTACATTCTTCTTCGAACTACCAAAGTCATAGCAGATTCCAACTCCATGCAATACTTTCTCAGTAGTCATAAAATTAACAGTAAATTTTCCCAACGGATCGTCATTTTTAGGAGTACGACCTCGAATTTTCAACACCCAAGAGCAATAAATCCCTCATCCTCGTTGAAATCATCACAACATTTCCCTCCGATACTACTAGTACCCCTGTCAATACCGATTTCCTCAATGAACATATCTTTTACATCCCCTCAAATGACCCTTGGTACGGTGATCTGCTCGTCTACCTTCGAACACAGAAATTTGGAAACCACCTCTCCAGAGACGATCGTCAACATATTTGTCACCAAGATCCCCGCTACCCTCTTATCAATGATATCTTATATCGACAAGGGGTTGACACTGTACTCTGTCGATGTTTGACTATCGACAAGGGGTTGACACTGTACTCTGTCGATGTTTGACTATTGACAAGGCCGATCAAGTCTTGAATGACTGCCACAATGATGCTTGCAGGGGCCACCTCTCAAGGATGTCCACTGCTCAAAAGATCATTCACACCGGTTACTTCTGGCCTACATTGTTTGATGATTGCATCCACACTGTGAAGCGATGTGAAAAATGTCAGCTTTATGCCAACAAAGCACAAGCACCACCTACTCTTTTACACCCAGTCATCACTGCAAGACCCTTTTGCAAATGGGGCATAGACTTCATGACTTTCAACCCTCCATCCAACAATGGACACAAATACATCATCATTGCAGTCGATTACTTCACCAAGTGGGTTGAAGCCATCCCTACCTTCAACAATACCGCTGACACTGCAGTGCATTTTTTCTTTAACCACGTAATTTCTCGCTTTGGAGTACCACTACAACTAGTCTCTGATCACGGGAAACATTTCGAGAATGAGATTTTCGTCGAACTTTCTTCCAAGTTAGGCTTCTCCCATGAGTTTGCCTCCCCATACTACCCTCGGTCAAATGGACAGGTCAAAGCAGTCAACAAGGTCCTCAAAACCATGTTGCAGCGCATGCTTAACAAACATACAACCAATTGGCATCATATGTTATTTTCCACATTATGGACTTATCACACGACAGTGAAAACTGCCACTGGTTTCACACCATTTCATATAGTCCATGGGGTCGAGGCTACTCTTCCCATTGAGTGCTAAATTCCCACATTACACACCACTATTGAGATATTACCCGACACTGATCCAATGGAGAAGCATTTGCTGAATTTAGAGTCCCTAGATGAAGATCATCGATCTTCATTACAGAACAATGAGGCAGCCAAGAAATAGTCAAAGGCCACCTTTGATCGCCATGTCAACCTTCACTCATTTAATGAAGGCGACCTTATTCTTTCTTACAATATCACTCACGATACCCTCGGCCATGGAAAATTTGAGTCACTATGGCATGGACCTTACATCATCCAACATTGCCTCACTAAAGTCACATACATTCTAGCCTCTCCTGAAGGCCACCCTCTCAAAGAACCTGTCAACGGGTTGTACTTAAAGAAATTTTACACCTGAGCATAGCCATACTACATTAGACTTTTTCTTTTTGTATGTTTTTTGTAGAGTTTTTAATCTTCTTGCTTCCATACCTCACATCTAATCTACCATTTTTGTTATTGACAGATGCCTCTGCATTGGCCTACCACATCGGTTACACCGACGGAGCTAGCCGTTGGACATAAAATATCGCTTCGGCGGCTTGAGCCCTCTATTCAACCTCACATGGGCTGCTCCACTCCAGTGGCATATGTTTGGGTTCAACAACCAATACCCAAGAAGAGTACACAGTCGTCATTAGCCACCTTGCTGAGGCCAACCATTGCCATATTCGTCACCTTAGCATTTTACTATATTCCCAACTGGTTGTCCTCCAGCTCAACATTGTGTACCATGTCCGCGATCCTTTCCTCTTTCGTAAATACCTGCAAGTTAGACTTTTATCTCGACATTTTGATTCCATCACATTTACACATATTCCAAGACAATTTAATCAAATAGTAGATAATATGGCTAACCTAGTGTTGGATTGGCATTTATCACATCAAAATACCAGTATGCATACATAAATCATCAACCGTTTGTCACAACATATAGATTAGACATCATCAAAAAAAAAAAAAAACACTAAAAAACATCAACACATGTGAGCACCACAAAGATCCCAAAATGTATATCCATCTCTCTCTCTCTATATATATATATATATCGGTCAATGTATCATTAGTGTTTACAAAACAAAAATAGTACATCAAGTACACTATCCATAGGTAGGTGAACCACCTCACCCCTATAAATAAAAAAATGGTGCCACCTCACCATATACAAAATGGGCTCACTAGCCTATATAAAAACAAAAAATAGATAAAACATCGAGCTACTCATGTCACCTCTAGCGCTCCACCACCTGGCCCTATATTTGGAGGAGGGGACCCACTAGCTTGGGGTCCCTGAGATCCTGGAGGTAGTCTCCCAGTCATCATTTCCCCTGCTACAGCCGCACTCTGAACCACGGTCCACCACGCCACCAGAACACCCATGCACTACTCTAGGATTCCCTCATTCAAGATCAGTGACCACATGCCCTCAGGAAATCCTTGTAGAACTGCCTCCAAGCAGTGAAGAACATCCTCAAACTCTCCCCCGGCCTCTGCCGAAGGAGCATACGATGGCCCTACACTAGGGTCATCAAAACGACTTCGCCTGGAATCTCTCTCATCAACAGCTGGCCTCTCCCCAACATCATCTTGGCGTCGTTGCTCTCCTGCCCGCGGCTCTCCCTGCAGAGGTCTCACCAATCCTTGGCAAGCCGACACTCGAACCAACTCAACCTCGCGCCTGCAAGGTCCCACATCTGCACACACAACAAACAAATGGTAGCATCAACATCCATCTATATAGAAAAATATACATGTTATACTATCTAAAACTCAAAACCATAAAAAAAAAACACACACACACATCATACCTCTATGGTCAAATACCTCTCCTGTAGGTAACACCATCTTCGAATCATCCTATAAGTCCACCCCAAAGTATGGATATTGCAGAATAATCTGTGGCATCTGACGCCACACCTGTGTAGCCTCAGCCATGAAATAATGGCCACCTTCCCCCCCACTGTGATGAATGAAGATCGTAGCCCACGACCTCAGTCACGGCTCTTGCACACCATGTGCACCCAAAAGCGCTCTAGGGTGAAACATCGACACCCTCTCTAGGAACCATGCCACCAAGATTGACCCAAAGGAAACCTCCCCCGAGTCAGCAGTACGACACCTGTCAAGCTGCCCTACCATCTTGGCATGGAGCATCAAACCCCAGGAAAAATGCTCGCCTGCTAGTGGCCTCTCCATAATCCTCAGCTGACCTCCACTAATCCATTAAGTTGCAAGATACCCATAAAGTCTCACAACCATCACTGCCACACAACGATGAAAAAGGAGTTCTATCACCCCAATACTCACCATAGATCCTGACATGAAGTTCTCCATCGTACAGTACCTTCGGCCTAAGACGACCAACTGCCCATCCCTAGGTACTACGGGCTCCACCGGTAAAGGAGTCCCCCGAAAAGGGAGCCTGATCAAAAAATATACATCCTCCACTACAGTGAAGGCCAACTGCTCACCCTGCACCATAAAACAATGTAGATCTGGACTCCACATCTGAATCAAGAACTACAATAAAAACACCTGTGCCTGCATGAGGGGGCACTCAAAGAACTTCAGCAACCGACAAGTTGCCAAAATGTCACGAACCGTTGACTCCTCATTGGTCACTTCCTCCCTAAGGTGTGACCAATCCCTCTCTCTCTAGTGAACCAACATCATCCAAATTCTCACATTCATCCAAATATACAACACTTGATTAGCCATCACAACCCATAAAAACAATAAAATCTCCAAAAAAAAGATAAGTTTTTACACCCTTCAGCTTTGCCTCAAAGGAGCGGTTGTTTTTTCCCAGAGGTGTGCACACATGCGTGCTTGTTCATTCTTCATTTCTGCACTGATGCGTGACTGTTGGCCATACAAAGGTGCATTCATGTGCCCCTGTCATCCATATAGGCACACATCAGAGCCCGCCTATTCACTACACAACTATGCACGCATGCACAACTATTAGGATTACAAATGTGCATGCATGCGTTGTTGTGCCTTTCACAGGTGTGCATGCCATGCATGCCTATTTTCCCATTTAGGGCACCGCTCGCTCGTAGATGTACAAACTACATGCGCACACCCATGCGTACAAATTTCTCGATCGCCAGCGCACTGGGGGCCCCACACCCACAAAACCCCCTATACGACCCTCCATACAAACCTTGCCCAAAAAACTAAAATCTTAATTCTATGCAAGAGGATACGACAACTAACCTAAAGTTAGCTGGTCCTGAATTGACTGCCTCGATCTCCCGGAATCTCCAAAACTCCTCTAAAAATGCTCGTCCACTCAATAAGACAGAAGGTACAAATGAGGTGGCATTGTGGGCCCTACAGCTATATATAGTCCATTTTTCCAAACTTCCAGACTCAATTCTAGGAGCTCTGAGTGTCATTTTTCTGATCCATCTTTAGCCATGGGATTAGGACCTCATCACCTACACCATCCCATTCCCCAGGCCACTTTCCATCCTTAACCCCCGGGGGCCATTTTTATCATATTGCGCTCAGTTATGCATGCTTACATTATTGAATAACTGCTATATGATCTTTTTCTTCAGAGATTGTTTGCGTCGGTTATTCATTTTTCATGTGTGTAGGTACTTGATCATGATATCTCAGTAGTCTCCCTTTAGGTATATTATCGACACTGGCATGTAGTCATTCCCTCTAAATATCAAATTGCATCCCCCAGTCACACCCTCCGATCTTCGCCTCCAAGATCCCTATATATTTCTCTGCAATCCTGTCACCTCCACTGCATTTCGGTACTGTCACCCGGTAGCACTTTCCCCCACATGAGTCATCCCATTCATATTCCCCCTTGGCACTTTGATACTCATGCCATTTTCATCCTTTAGGGATGGGAGTCCCGATAGTCTTACGCATCGTCGAGAACCAGCCACATACTCCTTCTCCTCATTTTCGCTAGCCTACCCAATGGAATCCCTGGTTACTTCATCATGGTTCTATTTTGACTGCACCTCCGTAGTATCATTAACCATCCATTTAATCCACCATCAGTTTTCCCATCTACAGATTGTCCTCCATACATTTCCCTAATACAGAAACCCGCCTATGGGGCCCTCACCCTCCACTTGTTTTCCAAGCAACTTGCACCATCATCAGGCCAAGCCATCTTACACTGGGGCACCTGTTTCTGTATCTACACAGTTATCCCAACCTATTTTTTATTCTTTTGGTAATTGTACAAACCCTTTTTCCCGCATTTACATAACTTTCTGTTGTTGCCTTTAGTGACCTTCCTTTTTCCTGGCAAAGCAACCCTTGTCACCCTTGGTTGGGGCATTTTTCACTTCTTGACATCAATGACATTATCCATAAACCCCGAGTATCCTACAACCCATACACCTTTTCGATATCTATGTTTATTCATTTTGTCACACCTCTGGAATAGTTTACCCTCGTCTAGTTGTCCCCCTGACACTAGATTTAGTTTCACAGTTGTTGCCACTTTACATATCTCCCCAACCAAAGGCAGTCTTGAGTCTCACTACTCTTGGAATTCGTCCATGTTACTCATCAGTTCTTGATTTTTTCCCAGTGGATTTCATGAAGCCCTCCACTTCTTGACGTCGTGTCTCCCTTTCTATCTCCATCAACACAGTTTCCAGCAGGGCAGCAATATCTTGAATATCATTACTTGTACAATGAGGAGTCTCAGACGACACAGAGAGAACCATCATTGCTCTCTAATGTTGTTGACCCCTGCCACATTCAACTTCAACCGTTTCTCCTGTTGTGGTGGGTCTTACTTTGCGACTAGTGCATTTGTTTTTATATTTTTCAAAGACCTCTAAACATTGTTAGGCTATCAATGCCTGTGAATCCTCGACACTTCCTCTCAGTGTCATCACCTATTTTCATAGTTTATTAATCATCAAGATCGTCCTCTGCTATTATCAACATGTCGCTGAGGTCATTGCAGTCATCTACACCAACACACAACTTCAGTTACTATATTACACATTTTTGAGTTACATAACATGAGCATGGGGCATGCCCACCTCGTTTGTACACAGTTTATTTTTACACCTTGCAAAAGGTTGGGTCCTACAGGTTCCCTTCTCCCTCCAATGGTTCACTCTTGATACTCTAATTACCGCTCTTTCTTACAATGGTACTCTCAATAGAAGAAACATTGATGAATTTTTGCTATACGTATGCTCCTAATCTCATCCATCAAGGGGCATCTTCTATCACTGAAATTTTGTCTGCAAATGGTTACAGGAATCCAACATCTTCAAACAACTATTAGTTCACCCATGGACAAAACATTACCAAAAATGCATTTCCAAAAGGTCCAAAACTATACAACTAGTCATAAAATCAACATCCGCTAAGGATATATAGGAAGCATGCACACGTGCGCCAGTCAAAAATGCCGAAAAAGCGCGCATGCGCCTGATGCACGACTGTGGATGCTAAAAGCCACACACACCTCAGAACGATGCATTTATGATATTGGTCGACGTCCCACCCACTTCTGGTTCATCTTCCAAGTTGATTTGACATCCAAATCTTGGTTGAATCTGGCTGGGTGGCCGGTCAAAGACCCTAGGGTGCCCTAAATGGCCCCTTGTTCACACTAAAGGCTGGTTGAATAATACCTCAAAGATATGCTATAAAAAGAGGCCATGGGTGCACTACATTTTCAAGGAATTAATTTGTATTTTTATGTTTCCTATATTCTCTTGGACGATCCTCTTTCCTTGTCAAGAGTATACAAGCATCATTTTGTTTGAGCTATTCACATCACCTCTCGAGTAAATGAGCTTGGGATTCTTTCACCATTTCTTTTAAGTTTGCTAGTTGTAAGAAGAGCTCAATATTGGGGGTTCAAGATCCCTCCCTTGGATAAAGAAGGGACCCAAAGTCTCCCTTTCTCTTTAGTGTTTTCTTTCCACTAATATAATCCTTTCCATTGGTGGAATGAGTCTTGTTTCTTTCTTGTTCTAATGTCCTTATGCAGTCTAGTTTAATTTCTTTTGTTGTTCTTAGCTTAGTATTTTGTTTATATCATATTCTTGATGTTTCTAACTCTTGCATTCACTGTTGTATTTCCTAGCTAACCCAACTGGGCTTGTAAGCACCTATGTTTTTCTCATTTAGGTGACAAAAAAGGTGCAACATCGAGGAGACCAAGTTTCTAACATACTTCCATCAATCAGTTGAAAAGAAAGACAAAAATATTGGCATGAAAGGCATATTAAGACAAAATTATTTGGCCAAGGAGACAAGGTTCTACTTTATGATAGCCGGTACCAGAAGCATCCAATAAAGTTACGCATGCATTGGTTGGGACCATTTATAATTGCGGAGATTCGACCCTGAGGGCCAGTCAAACTCACGCAGCTGGATGGTATGCTGCAGCCAGGATGGGTGAATGGCACTCTCCTGAAACCCTATATGTCTCAAAACTGAGAAAAAGGGATTGTTTCTCTAGTTCGAAGGAGCATGTAAAATAGTTAGATTTGAGTTTTCTGAAATTTTTGTAAATCTAGTTAATAAAGTCGATGTGCGCATTGTTGCACCGTGACACATAGTTCATTTTCTATTTAAGTGTCGTTTGATGTAGAACTAATGACTCAGCAGTGAAAGATCAGAAGCGTAAAGAATCCATTAATGACAGCCATTAATATGATGGGGACCCCCTTTGTGGTCGGAGAGAGAATGAATCTGAATACAATCTGAGTCCATGTGCCACACAAACCCAATCTAGTCACAACCTTTATTTCCATTACTGTACACCGTCTAAATTTAGTTAAGCCATAAAGCCGCGATATGCAAAGATGCCATCGGTATTCCCACTGGGATTCCCACCCATCAAATGGAAAGGTATGAAACCGGCCATGTCCCTATCCAACTTGCACAAGTAAATGCCAGATTGACCGATAGGATTTACCCCATTAACCCATCTCATCGGACAAATCATATCCAAGTTGCATCCATACAGTCATGATGAACATCATTTATTGATAAACTTTTCCGCTAAGCCAAGTATAAGGCTCTGAGAACTCGTTGGAAAACGCATCGTTTTCAAAGAATGTAGCAATTTTCGAATTCTGTAAAGTGAGCTAGCCTGTGCAATTGTTAAACCCGTAGTCATGACCCTAGTCCTTAGCTCACCGCAGAAGTCAGGATAACTTAGAATCCACAATGTCGAGAGCCACGGGAAGTCGAAGCGCCATGTCTAGGGAAGCATCCTTGCAACCCGCGAGTTGAGGTCATGGGCAATCTCAAGGGGAAGGAGGAGCAGGTCAAGCTCCTCGATATTGACCTAACAGATCTAGTTTTTTTTGCCTAGATGAACATAGACATATTCTGGGAGATGGTTCTAGATGAGTTGGGAGGCATGCAATTCATGCCAAAACTGGAATTTATCAACTTATTCAACTCAACCATCATGAACCTTAGAGACCTACCAGTATTTGGTACCACTGGTGAGGTTTCACGGTGCACCAAATTCCTGATCAGTAGGGTGCACGACTGAAGTCTCTTATTGGTAGGCATTATCCAATCCATGTTGAAGACATCCATCAGCTTACTAGACTGTCCCTGAAAGGAAAGGATGTGTTGAAGGGACTCTAGGGTCCTGGTAAGCACGAAAAAAAGAAAGGGGAGCCCAACCTGTATGAAATATTCCACACTCAGAGGGGGGAAGTGCACAACAAATATCGACCCCATACTACTAGAGATAGTCAGGACTGGCTGTTACATCATAGTCATCAAGTTTATGAGATCATATTACAAGGGAGAATGCATGCTAGATGCATTGTCAGTAGCATACATTTGTGCCAATGGCGTTGTATTCAACTGGTGTGGTTACCTGCTGGAGGAACTACTAGTGGCATGCGAGGAAGCCCAAGAGAAGGGAGGCACCTTCACCTATGTATATCTGTTGATGGAATTCACAATGTTCATGTGGAATCCACCTATGGGAAGGAATTCAACGCTACCAGACAAGGGGTGCATGGTGAAGATGTTCGAGCCCTGATAGTCCAAGACGGACTCGGAGAATGCAACTTTCAACACCGAAACATTTTCCAAGTGGTAAAATGGCCTGATAGATGCAACATAGAAGCTTCAAATCCCATAGGAGCTCCTCAAATGCAACACAAGGAACATTTCCTTCAACATCAACCACCATTATACATTTGAATGGTTGAGGCACGTTAGCAGGGAAGAATTTCATTCAAGGATGTTGTCGTTCTACCTGGATGAGGAGGCCTTCGACAAAGAGGTAATGTCATGGCCAAGAGTTAAACACAACCCATGCAAATCGGGGATGCACTATATTTTTCCTACAGAGATACTGAAGAAGAAAGGAAAAGAAGTAGGGTTAGGACTAATCTTAGGCTTAGAGCCGTAGAAGAAAGAATCTCTGACACAATCAGACTCTAAGGAGGAAGACGAGACGCAACCATTGGAGTGTAAGAAAATAATGTTGTAGATATTCCATATGCTACTAGATAAATCCATGTTGACAAATGAGAATGTCAACAAGATCCCGAGTGTTGTGTTCGTTACCGAACCAACAGGGAAGAAGCTCAGAACTGGGGTTTCACCGAATAAACCTATGAACCCCCAATCCATTGCATCGGTCGTCCCCTACACTTGAGCAATGGTCAGAGTACGCCCCATAATCCATATTTAGGATGACCTAGAGCTTGAAACCTTTCCATCCACCATCATCATTAAGCACCCTCTGTCATCACCACAACCCCATTCACCACCCCTAAAAACCACCATTCCACCCCAAACCACAAACCCAAAGCCAATGAAGCTCGATCAGCCAGAAAAAGCAGAGCAAGAACTCCCAGAAACAACCCAAGAGTTACCTAATCCAAGACCATAAGTTTTTGGTCCAAACCCTAAAGTACCAGAGGAGAGCCTGCAACTGACTGGTCTGAAACCAAACATCCAAGACTAGCAGACTATGCCTTTTGCGAAATAAAATGACACCCAAACCGTGGAGGATCCAGAAGCCTAAAACAACCAGGACATCCCCTCATCGGCCAAGGTTGAGGGTGCCCAATAAAGCACAACGTAGGAAGCAAACACAAGAAGCGGGCAGGAGATACCAGAGGTTCAGAGAGAACCCTAATCAACACCCAGGAAGAGCGCAACATCTTCGCAAGAACAAATGGAGCGAGTTCTCCAAAACCCTCAGCAATGCACAGAGTTGCTGCAACTATGCATAGCTAGAACAAAGGTTCTGACTCTCTTTCCCTTGGAACTAAGGTTGAGGATTGCACCAAGACCATCAACAGAGGAAGAGGTAGATACCCACTCAGAGAATTCAACGGCTAGTGGAATTCCACTACAGACATGAGCACCCAGAGACACAACCCATTCATTCACTGACCTTGCATAGTGACCAACAATGCACTTGTTTGTAATGATCAGAGCATCAACTAATCAACTAGAGAAAAGGCTCCAGCAGGCTGAGAGGTCTATCGAGGTTGCAAGTGAGGAAGTGTTCCTTGCGCAAGAATCAAGACAACAAGAAGAATAGGCCAAGGTCTAGGTTGAGCATAGACTGGAAAGAGTGCAATAAAGGCTTGCTAAATACTAGCTAGAGATTCAGAAGGTTGCACCCAAACTTCCTGAAGCCAATGATGTAGGCAAGCTAGAGCATCAGATTGAGTTTCTCCAAGGAGAATGGACACAAATCACAACTCACGCTGAGCATCTAGAAGTTTATTTGCGACAGACTCAACAAGAAGTAGAGAAATCACCTTAGAAGCTACATGAGCATATGCAGAAGATAGTACTGGAATTCAACAATGCCCGAGCAACACTGCACAAGTACACAACAGAATGCACAAATATTTTCAGGGAAGTCAAGGATTGGATGGGCATCATTGCTAGACTCAACTAGGTCCTGGAGGATGTGCACACCACAATCCAGGTGTTGAATGATGAAGTTGCGACCACGATGGATCCGCTAGAGCAACAACAAAAGTTCGTCCAGATCCAATAGGTAGACAATGAACTGAATACCCTCTTTGAGGTACAATATGTAGAAAAAAAAGAGTTGCATGAATTTTGACCTGTCATTCAGACATTGTATATGTATATGGATCAATTTGATGCAACAATAGATTCCAAGTGGAAATCGTAGGTCACATCCAAGCCAAAGGGGTGTAGTACAGAGGAAACCCAATATTTTGTTGCAGAGGCATCACTCCTTGCCAAGAAGTGGCAGGATAAGGTTGGAAACTTTCAAGCAGTGAGGGACCAGGCCTTGGAGTTGGTCCCATATTTGGGCCCTTCGTTTGAGGAGGCAAAAGAAGAGAAATAACAAACAAAAGAGAAGAAGGAAGTAAAAAATGAGGACAAGGGAAAACAACAGTTTCTCCTGGAAGCTGCGAAAGAACCGAGCAGTTGACTCGAGGGCGATTCAAGGGTTGTGGTCGGAGCCTGTTGGGCCCTTCATTTTTGCGATAAGGAATTGCGCAAGTTTTGTCCAAGTATGGGTTGTGCAAGATTCATAAGAAGTTGGACAAAAGAGAAAGAAAGAGGAACAAAAATCAGTTGTGAAAAGGACATCGCAACGCCATCTAAGGAAAATCGGTTGCAACTGAACAAGAAAGCACGCAAGCCAAGACAGAAGACACAACCTAGATTATGTATAGGGATGAACATAAATTGTAAGGGTTTTGTTTGTTGTTGAGTCTTTCGGTTGGTGTTATTGTCCGATCTTTCCCTCTCTACAAGGTTGTTATCAGTTGAGTCAAGAAAAGGTCTGAGTCTGTAATGTAATATGTACACCTTTTGAGGGTTAGATCTCTTTGACATGAGTCCAGAGCCAAGAGTATATAATAGAGCACTATTTTATGGTTCATATATTGTAAATTTTTTGGGTATGTGTTATATTCTTTGCATGTGTGTGTGTGGGAGCGTTGCATTCGACAACTGCGTCTGATGATCCCTTTTGGGCAGTTTTTTCTATTTTTAGTGGTTTTCTAAATTAATCCCGGATTAAGGGATTAGGGTTTTGGTATCTATGGAATACCTAAAAACATTGTATATATTGTATGATGAATGGTGAAATTCGATATAATGAAATAAGAAAGGTTTTCCCTAGTTGAGGGTTTCCGGTATAAATCTCTGTGTGCTATGTGAATGAGCCATTGATTAATTTTTGTTTTTCTTAAGAATCTATATGCATTGCTTTACTTCGTAGGTTTAAAACTTACATGTGGTATCAGAGCTCATTTTTGGCTTCAGAGGGATGCCTTTGTTGCTAAGGGTTTGGCTTGGTCTTGATAGATCAAGTTTATCTTGGGTCTGTGATAAACCTGGGTTGAGTGGGAGCTTTTGCAGTGGTGATTCAAGTGTAGAAAGAGGAATGGTGAGCTCTTCTAGAATCAAGATAAATTTCAATGGTAAAAACTTTGAGCTATGGAAGCTCAAGATGGAGGAACTTCTTGTAGACAAAGAACAATGGATCGTTGTGGATCCTGTCACACAACCTACTTGTACATCGTCTACTAGCACACACTAGTACACAACCTACTAGTACAGAAACTACTAGTACACCACCTACTGGTATGTCGAAGGAAGATTGGGAGAAGTTGGATAGAAGAGTAATGAGTACTATTCGACTCTGCCTGGAAGATTTGGTGTTGTTGAATGTCTTGGGAGAATCTACAACCAAGGAACTATGGGATAAGATGGGGAATTTGTATTAATCAAAGTCCCTGGTAAACAAGTTGTTTCTTCAAAAGAATTTGTATCATCTTAGGATGGAATATGGAGATTTTGTGACAGAACATCTAAATTCCTTTAATACTCTAGTAAGTCAACTTGTCTCTATCAATATTACAATTGGAGAAGAAGATAAGTGTATTACTTTGTTATGTTCTTTGCCAGACTCTTGGGATAATCTAGTTGTAGCAATTGGTAATACCACTCAATTTACATTGAAGTATGAGGATGTAGTTTCATCCTTGTTATTTGAGGAGATGAGGCGAAAAAGCATGGATAGTCATAGCACATATGATTTATTTTTAAGAGGTCATACCCAAGACAGTTTTCCTGGTAAGCCTTCAAGGGGGAGATCTAAATCTACAGGTAGATATAAGTCTCCAGGAAAATCTTTGAGGAAATGCTTGAAGTGTGGTAAAACAGGGCATTATAAGAAAGATTGCAAGTCTAAGAAGGTTGATAAACCAAAGGGATCTGATAGTACCTCTTCCATAGAGGCGAAAACCTCCATTGAAGAAGGAGGTGATGTTTACCTAGCATATACAAGTACACATGTAGACCGTAATGTATGGTTTATCGACTCAGGTGCGTCATACCATATGACTCCTCACAGGGAGTGGTTCTTTGAATATGAAAAATATGATGGTGGTGATGTATTCCTAGGATATGACTTGACAGCTAAAATCTTGGGACGTGGAAGGGTTAAGTTTCTGCTAAAAGATGGAAGGAATAGAACTCTCCCTGGGGTTCTACACATTCCAAAAATAGCTAGGATACTAATATCTATAAGCAAGTTGGATGATGCAGGAGTAAAAACTCTATTTGAAAAAAACACTTGCAAGATGGTACGAGGAGCAATGGTGTTGTTGAGGGGAGTTCAGTGTGGAACTCTGTACAAGATGTTGGGAAGAACTTATACTAATGGGTATAACAATTATGTTGTCCCTGAGAAGAGAAATGAAGGAGACAAGACCAATACTGTCCCAAAAAAGAAGACCATGATGTGGCATCAAAGACTGGGGCATATTGGAGAAAAGGGCCTTTGAACAATACATGGTAAAGGTATGGTTGAAGGTATGTCTAATTGAACTTTGGATTTTGATATCTGTGAACATTTCATATATGGAAAACAAAATTGAGTAAGATTCCCATCTACTGCTACAAGAGAAAAGGGGATCTTAGAGTTGATACATGATGATGTGTTTGGACCTGCTCCTATTCCATACCTATGTACATCTATGTATTATGTTTCATTCATAGATGATTTTTCAAGGAAGACATGGATTTATTTTCTTAGAAAGAAATACGAGGTACTTGATAAATTTAAAGAGTTTAAGGCTCTGGTAGAAAATCAGATAGAGAAGAAAATAAAGGTATTGAGAACAGATAATAGTGGAGAATTCTACAGAAATGAATTCGAAGAATTTTGTAAGAAGTGCAGTATAGAAAGGCAGAAGACTACTCCATACACTCCTCAGTAGATTGGAGTTGCAGAAAGGATGAACAAGACACTGATGGAAAAAGAAAGGAGCATGCTTAGCAGTGCTGAGTTAGGACATGAATTTTGGGAAGAGGTAGTGGGTACAACATTTTACCTGGTCAATCGATCATCCTCATCAACATTGGATGAGAAAAATCCACACAAGGTATGGAATGGAAAGAAGTCCTTTGTTCAACATCTCAGAGTGTTTGTTTGTGATGCTTATCTACATGTTCCAAAGGAAAATAGGAGTAAGCTAGATAAAAAGGTTGAAAAGTGTATCTTTATTGGTTATAAAGATGGTGTGAAAGGTTATAATCTTTGGAACCCAAAAACCAAGAAGACTGTTTACAATTGATATGTTGTTTTCAGAGAGGTAAAATATGTTTCCAAACAAGAATTCCTACCAAGGTTAGAAGAACCTGAGAAAATAGAGCTAGAGTTCGATGTTGTTGGTAGGAAATAACATGGATGTTATCAAGGAGGTGAAATCGTAGTTATCCTCCAAATTTGACATGAAGGATCTCGATGTTGCTAACTTCATTATGGGAATGGAAATTAAAAGAGATCATGCAAACAAGAAACTCTAGTTGAATCAGAGAAAATATGTTGAGACAATATTGCAGAGGTTTAATATGCATGGAAGTAAACCAGTTAAGGTTCCTATTCCTATAGGTGTAAAGTTATCTATAGATCAGTGTCCCAAGACACATGGAGAAGAAGAGGACATGTCCCATGTTCTGTATGCCAGTGTAGTTAATAGTTTGATGTATGCAATGGTCTGTACTAGACCGGACATTGCACATGCAGTGGGAATTTTGAGCAGGTATATGTCAAAACCAGGGAAGGAGCATTGGACAACAGTAAATAGGGTCTTTAGGTATTTGTGTGGCACTACCACTTATGGATTATGCTACCAAGTAAGACCAGGATTGGACAGAGTGGTGTACATACATGGTTTTGTTGATGCAGTCTAGGCTGGAGATCTAGATCGCAAAAGATCTACAAGTGGGTATGTGTTTAACCTATTTGGAGGAGGAATCAGTTGGATGAGAAAAAGACAGGTTGTAGTGGCACTCTCAAATACAGAAGCTGAATACATTGTAGCCACTCATGCAATAAAGGAAGCAGTATGGTTACAGAGATTGTGTTTAGGTATTAGGTTGGTACAACAAGTAGTGAGATTAGATTGCGATAGTCAGAGTGAAATCTTCCTGTCAAAGAACCTAGCTTATCATTCAAAGAAAAAGCATATTGATGTTCAATATAACTTTTTGAGAGACATGGTTGAGGAAAAGAAGGTGTTACTGGAAAAGGTTGACACTTTGAAGAATGTTGTAGATTCATTGACAAAGTCTCTGAGCACAGAAAAGTTCTCCTAGTGTAGAGTAACAATGGGCATTGTTGCCCTAGATTGTTGACTATATATAATCCTATGAACCCCTGGATGTAAAGAAAAAAACAAGTGGGAGAATGTTGGGTATGTGTTATATTCTTTGCATGTGTGTGTGTGGGCACGTCAGATTCGAAAACTACGTCTAACGATCACTTTTGGGCATTTTTTTCTATTTTTAGCGAATTTTGCTATTTTTAGCAGTTTTCTAAATTAATCTCAGATTAAGGAATTAGGGTTTTGGTATCTACGGAATACCTAAAAACATTGTATATATTGTATGATGAATGGTGAAATTTGATATAATGAAATAAGAAAGGTTTTCCCTGGTTGAGGGTTCCTGATATAAATCTTTGTGTACTATGTCAATGAGCCATTGATTAATTTCATTTTTTCTTAATAATATATATGCATTGCTTTACTTCGCAGGTTTAAAACTTACAAAATGAAGGAAGATTCTGAAGATAATATAAAGAAGGATCTAAATTTTCAAAATATGCTATGTCTTCTTGTGTTTTACTCATGCATTATAGTACTTCTTTATGGTATATAAGTTCCCCATGATGGTTATGTGTTTAAATGCTTTTCTACAACATAAGTAGGTTCGATTATTGCACACATGAGATTCAGATCTATTCGATAGTTAGATGTCTTGCGCAAGATCAATATCAGTCCTGAAGGTTCTATGAATCCTCCTAAGTCTTTTCCTTACCCTTCCCTATCTATTTGTCTCAGCAGTTCTTCGGGTGAGACTTCTTCTCTTTGGAGGAGATGAAAATCCCAGCACTCTAGACTACTCGATTCCTTTTGTTGGTAACCTGAGAAGGACCCTGGTCTGATCAAACTTGCACCAATAGTCACATATCAAACCTAGATGGTATGGTTTAGGATGAGGAGTAGTTTCCAAATATAGTTTCTTGACAATGTCTTCAGAAAAAATGTTTGCTTTTGATCCTGTATCAAAAAGAGTATTCATCTTGGTATGTTTTGAAATTACCCTTATGTGGAAAAGTTCTATCCTATATTTTTCATGTTGAGCTTCATTGATGGAAGAATTTGAAGAACTAGTGCTTGCAATAGAATTCTTACCTTGTAAACCCATGCCTATGATTTTTGTTTCATCTTCCGAATCAGATCCTCAATCTTGTACAGTTGCAACGATGTTTGGTTTCTCTTTGTTGTTGAAATTTTTGGGTCTCTTTTAAGGATGAAGTTTACAACAATGGTCTTCATCATGGACATCCTTTGAACAATGTTTACAAGAGAGCTTCTCTCTCTCTTTCTTGATTGAAGCATTTTTCTTTCCATTTCCTTCAAACTTCCTGTAACACCCCAGGTTTTGAACCCCCATTTTAAATAACGTATTGTTAGAATGCTGAGAGGCTAGAGTGCCCAAACAATTATTAAAAGGCCAGTGTTCCCAAGACATGTAATGTTTTTTTTATCATTATTAATAATAAATACATCATTGGCTGCTAGACGGACACGAAATATAGTTATAGGGGGCTATGATTCCACAAGAGAGGGGGCTTGAGGGGCTAAGTGTTTATTCCTATTTTAATTACCCCTTTTTGTCTAAGGGAGGGGATCAATTACATGATATTCTTGGGGAAGGCCATGAGGTTCTTGATTCCCCATGAAGTTACTTAAACCTACCTCTTTTCTGATGGGGGGGTTCGAATGATGGCTTGTTCACTGATTTCCTATCCGTTCATTCATTTCCCTCACGCACTTTCATGCACCCACTTACCCATTCATTTATTCATCCTCATCCACATATTATCTTGGAAAAAGGAACCAAACTGCTGAGGAATTAGCCATGGTATGGTGGTATGTAGTGGTCGCTGGTGTGATCTAGCCATGACTTGAGGCCTACATGTCTGAGATGTGTTGTCCTGTGTCCAGTGTTGCTCACAGTTGTGAGTCCTGAGAGTTCCAGCATTGATATTCTGGACTAGTTGCACTGGAGCCTGAATAAGGAGAAGGACTTCCTGAGGGAATGTGTGGCAAAGAAGGGTGGAGTTCCATTCTCTCAAGTGGTGTAAGCTAGGTAGAAGAGATTGGGTACTTGGATTGCTATGAGAGGTGGGAAGCCTATGAGAGCTTGGGTGTTGACTAGTTTGGGAAGCCAAGTAACACTCTATAACCATCCTTGTGGATTCATAGCCATGGCTCGAGGGTGACATTGTTGTTGAGTTTTAGAACAATAGTGTCTACGGTTGGCTAGAACGTCCTTGGTCTGCAGTCAGTTGGTGTCATCTTCCATAAATATAAGTGCTCTCTATTATGGTATCATTTACATGTATATGACTGTATTTTTGTCGTATATTTAATTGTCGTTCGATTGAATCTTTAGACTATGCATGCTTGTTGACTACTATTGTGCATGTCATTAAAGTATTTTCTTTTATGCATCCTTAAATTTTAAAAAGGTATCGGTAAGAGAAAATAGTTCAAGGGCGGGCTTGAAGGTAGCGTACCCTGGCCTGTGGGTGGCTAGGTATGTTACACTTTGGTATCAGAGCTTCTGGGTGAAACAATGGGCCGGTATGGGCCAGGTCTGTTGGTCAGAGTCTCATGGTTATAGATCGAACTCTGACTGTGGAGTTGAAAAGATCATGAGGAATGGCGTTGCAGAATCTATGCAGGAGTTTGATCACCAGAGACCCGTTGTAAGGGGTTCAAAGGATCATGACCTTCCCCTTCAAATTCAGGAGTGATTGCCACTGTAGGATCAGGAGAGATCCGAGATCATTGGATCAGAGGACAGGTGAACGTGGGTCGTTCGATGAAAATGAAGAAAGCGTTAAGGTCACCACTGTCAGATCCCATTTTAGAGAGAGATCAACTAATAGTCGGCATTACGGGGAACCAAGTTGCACGGGAGATAATTCCTCAAGGCGGTCTCATAATCCAAACCACAGTTTCACTGAGGGGTTACGTGTCAACATTAGGAGAATTGCGGGGTGAAAAGCAGGTTACTCCAAACCACCGATGCATGCCCCCACAAATTGAAAGGCAATAAGTGATGTGACATGTTATGGATCGAACATAGAAACTCCATATAGCCAAAGTAGATCCTAACAGTCGATCACTAAGAGGTACGTGTCAAAAGATCAATAACTCTGGAGAAATTTGTTCGAGAGGTTTTTAGTTGAGCTTTGAAACTCCCAAAGCCCAGAGAAACGAAGAAAATCTCGATCATTTGATCATTCAAAATAGATCTCAGTCCCTAGATCGTTCAGCGTAAATATCAAACGTTGGATTGTCTAAGGTGAATCTGGGTCATCTGATCCAGAAGAGACGTGGTGTAAATCTGTGGGTTTCAGGTGAATGCTCGAAGTTATCCTCAATCATCTGATTCAAGAGGAAATGCGAAAAAATTCAGTGTACTTCGAGGAGGTTGAAGTTTGAGATTTCTGAAACCCGAAGAATCGAAGTGAATCTTAGTCATTCAATCTAGGAGGACACATGGCGACATATTGGCCAGTTCGGGAATTCGGAGTTCAGCAGAATTGGAAGTGTGCTAGTATGAAACTCCCGAAGTCCCGAAGACCAAAGATTCAAAGTGATGGGGCATGATGATGTCACCTAGGGGTGATGTGGATCATGGAATTCCCGAAGTGATGTGGCTTGCGTATGTCACCTAGGATGACATGGAAACATGGTATGTGTGCCACATGTCAGTAATTGTTTAGCATATGGAGTATTGAAATGTCAGTTAGAATGTGACATGTGTCACCCACCTAATTGTGCCACGTGTCTGCTTCAAGTATTTCTCCATGTGGTGACAGATCGTGCAGTCTAGAGACTGGGCCCTCTAGAGGGGAAAGATTTGACAAGATGCATATTAAGGAAATGGAAGAAGGTGAGGCAACCTCTAGTCATGATAAGGAGGCCGAAGGCCAAAATACCAGAGTTGGTAATGCAGAGATAGAGTCCATTGGATGCAAGGGAAAAGGAGAGCAGGAAACGTTAATAGAAAAGGTAAGAATCCTAGAGATGGAAGTGCAGAGCTACAAAGCAGACAACGAGAGACTGATGAGAGAGCAAAGTCAGATAAATGATTGAGTGTTGCATAGCTTAAATCAATTGCAGAGATGAAAGAAGAAGGGATCAAACTCAAGACAAGAGGAAGAACACAGGTTCCATGAAAGAAGGGATGATCATGGAATAGTTGGTTATTCCAGAAGTGCCAGCAGAGCTCATGGACACCACTCACCTCCTTACTCAGAAGGAAATTTTTATGCATCAAAATATCCCGCAAGAAGTCCAAAGGTGTCTCTTGCTAGACAACAAAGAAGGAAATAAGAGGTAGATAGTTTGCAAGGAGAGTTGAGGAAGCTAAAGCCACCTTCCTTCAATGGTGAAAGAGAAAGGGAAGATGATGCCAAAGCATGGTTTCTTGGACTCTGGAGATATTTTCATTTTCATAACTATTCATCAAATATGGAAGCTAGGATTTTCACCTACCATTTACTCAGAAAAGCTGCAATGTGGTGGGACCAACTGAAGCAAGTGGAACATGTTAATGAAAGTAGGATCACTTGGAAGAAGTTCAAGAAGTACTTCCAGAAGGAGTATCTCTCAGAGCATTTCTATGACAAGAAAATGTAGGATTTCTTTGAACTTAGGTTGGGAAGCATGACTATGGTAGAGTATGAGAAGAATTTCTTGGGATTGTTAAAGTATGTCAGGTTCATTTGTGATGAGAAAGTGAAAATACAGAGATTTCTAAGTGGACTGCTAGCCTTTTATAAGGAAAAGATCAAGTATGATGAGCCCAAGACCTTGACTGAAGCCATCAGGAAGGATAAATACTTGTATGAGTAAGGCCAAGGAAGAGAATATCTATAGAAATCTTGGAAGGACAAGAAGAATGAGAAGTCCGATCAGAGGAGGAAAGGAATCAAACCTTCCTTCAATAGGAATGAGCCTAATAGAAATCATCAAGATCAATATGCTAGGAGGGATTTAAAGAAAGAAGATTCCTTGGGAAAAAAGGAAAGACAACCAATCCAATGTTGGGGATGCAAGGAAGATCACCTGTACAAGGATTCACCACACAGAAAGGACATAGTGAAGATTGTGCACAACATCCAACAGGCTACAATAGTCGAAGATATGGGAAGAATCTATGCAACTTTATATGATCGAAAAGAAGAGTACCAGTCCAATATGATCGAGGTGGAAGGTAAGATCATAAATCAGTCTGTTTCTATTTTGATTGATTCAGGAGCAAGTCATTGTTACATTGATCCTAACATAGTGGATAGATTACATTTGGATAAAAGTAAACTTGGAAAAGAAATTTTGGTTCAGTTAGCCACTGGAGCCAAAAGAAGAATCCATAACATGGTCAGAAGTTGTTCCATAATTCCTAATGGCGTGAATACTAGTATTGATCTAAATTTAATACCATTTGGGTCTTATGATATTCTGATTGGAATGGATTGGTTGGACAAGCATCATGTTGTCATATATTTTCATAACAAAAAATTTACATGTCTTGATGGAAATGGAAAATAGAGCACTGTGAAAGGAGTTCCAAGACCCATCTCTATAAGGGAGATTTCATCCTTACAACTAAAAAGATGTTTTAGGAAAGGATGTCAATTGTATGCAGCTCATGTAGAAGAGCTAGAAAATACAAAGGGGCCAAGCCTCAAAGATTCCTTAGTACTACAGGAATTTGAAGATGTATTCCAAGAAATACCCAGATTTCCACCAAGAAGGGAGATAGATTTCTCAATTGATTTAGTGCCAGGAGCTGCCCTGGTGTCAAAAACACCTTACAGAATGAGCACACCAAGGTTAAAAGAATTACAAATGCAGCTGGAGGAATTTTTGAAGAAAAGGTTCATACGTCCAAGTGTTTCACCTTATGGAGCACTAGTACTTTTTGTCAAAAAGAAAGATGGAACCTTGAGGTTGTGTATTGACTTTCGACAATTGAACAAGTGCACTATAAAGAACAAGTATCAGGGCACTAACTAAGGAGGATAGACTATACCTTTAGCCATACTACCCGACTACCCAGGTACTAGAGAGTATCTTCCCGAGTGTTGTTCTCAGTGACACTATAGTAGTCCAGTGACCAATAGGTTTATCTAAAGAGGGCTTTAGGAAATCTAGGTCGATCCGTACACAGGTGCTATCTGATGCGCTACCACTCGAAGGGGTACCAATAGGGGTTACAAGGGTGGCCAATAGATGTGCGCTTAAGAACCACTTGTATTTCCTACATGTATGAATCCCTCAACTGCGGGTTTATGTGCGTAACGACAAATATTTGTGGCTTAAAGATGTTGAAATACATCTCTACCCTGAAAAAAAATTCCACAATTTCTGATAAGGAAAGTTCTCTGATACCACTTGCAAGATACCAGATATAATAAATATGCAGAACAGAAATAAAATGCTAGAAATGGCAAAATAACAATGATATAACCAGCATAATCTCCACAATAACACATAAACGATATAAGAACCACAATAGAAATAACACTTTGATTCAGAAAGCAATGTTCATGGGCCTCTTCGAGGGGGCAACCTCCAATCAAGCAACGCTCTATTACAATAATCTCCAAGTTAGGGTTTTCATACCCTCGACCCTTATTTATACTAAATATGTCTATCAAGAGAAGAATCTAGAGGAATATCCTTCTAGAAGCGGAAACTTCTATTAGGTCTTCTTACATCTCCCTTATTATATTTTATTGAAAGGCCTTATTAATATTGACCTTTATTACATCCAAATATATTGATCTACCTATGTGCGGGTTAGGACCCTAACAACAAGTTTGTTCGAGTGTTCATTGATGACATATTGATATATTCTTGAATGAAGGAATAACATGAATAACATTGGTGCTTGGTACTACATCATTTACGAGAGAACCAATTATATGGGAAATTGTCAAAATGATCTTTTTTATCAATTGAGGATTCATTATTTAGGGTATGTTATCTCCAATGAAGGTATCACAGTGGATCCAACGAAGGTAGATTCTATTATGGAATGTTATGCGTGAAAAAACATACCAAAAGTACATAGCTTCATGGGTTTAGCTGGATATTATCGATGGTTTTTCGAAGGTGTTTCGAAGAAAGAAAATTGGATTACCGAATTGTAGAAGAAAAATAAGAAGTTTGTATGGACAAAGAAATGCACGGAAGCATTTCTAAGGCTCAAGGATTTGTTGATGAAAGCACCAATACTTAAAGTCCCTGACATAGACATGGGCTTCTTGGTATGCACAGACACGTCCAAGGAAGGCTTATGGGGAGTCTTGATGAAATACGGTCGAGTGATCACTTACATCTCTAGAAAATTAAGAAAGCATGAGGAGAAATACACAACAAAAGATTTGGAGTAGTTTTCCATTTTGTATGCCCTAAGAGTGTCGAGACACTACCTGATTGGGCAGAAACTCAAACTAAAAATGGAACAGTATGGTTTGTAGCACATTTTTATGCAAAGTGTCTTGAATTCATGACAAAGGCGTTGAATAGAACTTCTTAGAGAGTACAATTTTTAGATTACCTACATAAAAGGAACAATGAACATAGTGGAAGATGCATTGAGTTGGAGATCACACATATTTTCAGTGATATCTCTTCAGACGGATCTTCAAGAAAATATTCTAACTTTACAGTGCAACGATGACTAGTATAAATAGGTTAAGGAAAATATCTGACAAGACACTATGTTGGTACCAAAATTTGAGGGATTTACTGTGGAAAACGAAGGATCAATGGGGTATAATAACCATATTTAGGTACCGTCTAAAGACTATTTGAGAAGTTTGATCTTAAACGAAACTCATAAATCAATGTACATGGATCATCTAGGAGTCACGAAGATGAGGGAAGACCTTAAGCCCTTATTCTTTCGGAGAGGAATCATGGCAGACATAGTCAACTACATGGAGATATGTCTAGAATGTCTACAAATGAAGATTAAATATAGACATCTGGTAGGATTACTACATCCACACGCTATTCCAGAATCGAAATGGGATGTCATTTCGATGGAATTTATTGTGGGATTTCCACTGATGACAAGGAGGCACAAGTCTATTTTCATGGTAGTTAGCACTCTAATGAAGAGTGGAAATTTTATTCCTATGCATACGAGGTATCATGTAGCAGACATAGCTAGAGTTTTTATTAGTGAGATTATGATATTGCATGGCGTGCCTAAGAGGATGATCATATCCAATTGAGGATCCATGTTTACATGACGATTTTGGACTAGTTTCCAAGAGGCCTTGGGAACCCAAATTAACTTTAGTACCATGTATCACCCTGAGATAGATGGGAAGACAGAAAGAATGAACCAAATTTTGGAATATATGTTGCATATGTATGTGATGGACCAACATAAGAATTTGGAAGATTTCTTGCCACTGGTGGATTTTTCTTTCAACAATAGTTATCGAAGCACCATTAAGATGGTGCCATTCGAGTTTCTTTATGGGCATCCATGTCAGACGCCTTTGAGATGGGATCGAATTGAGGATAGGGTCCTGGTAGGACCATAAGCGATCCAAGAAATTGAATAATAAATGATAATGATAAGACAAATTATTAAAGAAGTGCAAGATTGGTAAAAGAATTATGTCGATGCACATCGCGTTGACCGTAGTTATGAATTTCGTGATCAAGTCTTCTTGCAAGTGAAATTGCACAAGAGTTCGATCATGTTTTGAAAGGGTGTTAAACTCTCTCCTAGGTTTGTGGGACCTTTTGAAGTGGTGGAAAAGAAAGGGCCCGTGCCCTATCGACTATCCTTGCATGATTATTTGAGGTGTATGCACGATGTTTTTCATGTATCTATTTTGAGACATTAGGCTAGTGATCCTACACGTGTCATTGACATGAGTTCTTTACAGGTGTTAGATGAGTGTGCAGTCATGATGGAGCCAATTCACATTCTGGACCATCGCATTCGACAGCTATGACATCGAACAATCGATCATTTCAAGGTCCAGTGGGACAATTATAGTCCACACTCAGCTACCTGGGAGGACGCATATGATATGCTCCAACAGTTTCCATTATTGTTTGATAGATAAACATTTAGATCTTGTCAGATGCTTTATTTACTGCATTTATATACTGTGAAACTTCTGGACAAAGTTTAAAACAAGAGTGGGTGTATGTAACATCTTACTCTTGAGAGCACATGTTATTGAATTATTCTTTGAGGACACTTGCGTGCAAGAGATCCGGTTTTAGTATATGGATGTTTGTTCGCTTATGGATTCTTATGATGATGATGATGGATTATGATGTTATGTTATTTGATTTCTATGTATTGACAGATGTTATTGATGAGTTTCCCCTGAGTGTGTAAGACACTTGATAGATAGAGGATGTCGATGGCATCAATGGACCTCCTTGGACTCTAGATCGAGTGAGGGAGTGGACTGTATTGGTTTGGGTATTTTTATGTATGCATATGTTACATATGATCAGGGTATATTTTGATTTTGTTTATGGATCATTAATAGTGTTTCATTGATGGATGTAGGCTGGCGATTTATTTCTAGTCAGACTCACATAAGTTGTAAAGGGACCATGCACAACAACTAGATATTGAGGGAGAGTTGTGGCAGCAACCCTGGCATAGCCTACTAACACTCTCGTATAGGCTCGAATTGTAGGTTAACAATTACATATTTTGAGAGATCCACGATGTTGTGAGGGAAGAATGAGATAGTCTCTCACGATGATTATAACAGGTGCATGATAAGGCAGGGTCTTTATTCCTTAGAGGCCCTTAGTCTCTCACAAGGTCACCTAAATGGAGTATTGACTCCAAGGGTTTGAGAACTACCAAAACTAGTCAAAAGAGAGTGACACTCTTAGAGCATGTAGTGTGTCTTGAGGGGCACGTCGTGTAATTAAAATTTGAATCAAATGAGAGTGGCACCCTTGGAGTACATATTGTGTCTTGAAGGGCACGTCGTGGTGTTTAAAAAAAAATGAGTCAATGAATCTAAGTGGCCTAGAAAACTTGAGCAAATGTTAAACCTTATAAAGTCTTGAGCACCTGACGAATTAATGAATTGATTACTTAATTAACTAAAGAAAGAATTTATTAAACATAATCCCCAAGGGTCTACGAGTTTGCAAATAAATATTTAACGAAGCCTAAGTCTAAGTGAGTGAGAATACTAAGAACTAAAAATTTTAAATTAAATGATGAGGGGATGAAATAAATCAAATTAAGAATGAATGAAGATAAAAATAAATCCTAAGGAATGATTGATACACTTGTGCAAGTAAAGACTAAATTAGAACTTTAGTTGAGAAAGGAATAACTGATAAATGTGTAAGCATAGAAAGGTATCTAGTGTAGTTTTACTAAAGAACTTTTCTAAATTAAACACAACTGAGTTTTACAAATTCCTCAGTCATTAAAATGGAAATAGAGGGAACAAAGGGACAATTAGGACTGATTTTATGAGCGCTTTTAGGATGGGTGAGGGAAATTGACATTTAATTTAATTAAATTGTGGATTTATTGGTGCAACTAAGGGAACAAGTCACAAGTGTATGGGGGGTAATTCCTAATTAATTTTTAAAAAATAAATTAAATGTGCAAATGGAAAGTGGTCACTAAAAAATAATTCTATAAAATAAATGGTTGAGTGGAGGAATGGGGATGACTACTTTGAGTAAGGTTATGCTGCAAAAATTATGATTGGTTTTTCTTGTGAGAGTTGGGATACCCAACTTGAGAGAGAGAGTGGTAGCTCTACCTTGCAAGGAGAAATGGGAGCTAAAGTATTATGGTTGTTGTTGTGTGTGGTCCCTTTCCGGCTTGGGGAGATAAGGTGTAAGAAGAGTACCCCTAGCATTGGCTGGGAGGTACTGGTGAAGTATTCACCATTAGCAAGTGTGGAAGAACATATTTTTCTATGTTTTCATCCTGTTGAGGATTTTAATTTAAATTTAAAATTTAAATTAAATTTAAATTTAGTAAGATTTAAATTTATAAATGTATTGTTATGGTATTATGTTGAAAATTCACTTTCAATGAGATTCAATTTGTACATGTATTGCTACGATATAATGTTGAATATTTCAAATGCATTATGTTCCCATTTGTATAAGTATTGTTGGGGTAATTCTATTGAAAGTTTTAATTGTTAATGAGATTTAAATTAATTATGTAGCTATGGTGATCTCCTCATTTGGTTTTTTGTGTTTTTCTATGAGAAAAATGTCCCAGCCTTATTCTTTCACCATAGTTTTAATCTTTCGAAACCCTCAACGATTTATGCATACAATTTTCCCAGAGGTTCTTAAATCTCCTTGTTTTTCAACTCTGTGTTTGTACTTACCTTTTTCCCAATAAAGGAGAATCCCCTTGCGTCCTTCCCATGTAACTTAGCGGTTTTTTTTAGGTGCATACTTGTAGCGATGGGAATTTAGTCCAGTGATTTCTCTCCAATGAGATCTTTATATTTTTGCAGGATGACTACCTGCGTTTTTCTTTACCCTCTGCCAATTGTTTTGAGTAAATTAAACCCCAGACGAATTCCTTTAAGATCTCTGCATTGGCATGCTTCTTTCTGCAATTTTATGAGTAATATGAACCCCTGCGAGTTTCCGTTTCCAGATCTCTCTGTCGATCATGATTTCTCTGCGATTGTGTGGATACAATATCCCAGTGATATCTCCCTTCCAGATCTCTGTATATTGGCATGCATTCTTTGTGATTTCCTTTATTAGCCCAACAATATGATCTTGTTACCTCTACAATTCTACAATGTTTTCTCTGAAACCTTTGATGGATATATTCACCCTGGGTTTTGAGAAAAATCGCCCAGCGACTTGATATTTTACCTCAACGATTTTTGTGATCATTTTCCCAGAGATATTCGTGAGCAATGCCCAGTGGAAGTCGTGATCCTTTTCCTAACGAATTTCGTGTTCATTACCAGCGATTTTCATGATCTCTTGCCAGTTATTTTCATGATAATTTTCCTAGATAAATTCGTGATCAATGCTCGGTGGAAGTCGTGATCTTTTACCCAACGATTTTCGTGTTCATTGCCATCAATTTTCGTGATCTTTTTCCAGACAATACTCATATTTTTTCTTGTCTTTTCTCGTCGTTTTTACTTCCCCTTTAGTGCTCAGCGATTATGCAGTTAACCCTCAACATTTTGTTGTCCTAACACTTAGCGATTTGCAGTTATCACTCAGCAAATTTACTGTCTCAAACACTCAACGAGTTATGCACTTAACGCTCAAAATATTGTATGTCTTAAAACTCAGTGATTTCACCTTTTACACTTAGCGTTTTTATTTGTCCTTCTCTCTACATTATTCCCTTTCAAATATTTCATATTATCATGCAATATTTGCGAGAATGTGGTTTCTAGATTCCTTCGTCCTTCCCCTTCCTTTTTATCTCTATGTGGCGGGAAACTACCCACTCGACGTTTGATTCCTTTCCCGGCCTTATCCTCATTTATCTCTGCATTGAGTGGCGAGAATACTTTCCCATAGCGTTTGTTTTTAAAGGATGTGACATGTGCTTTAAAATTGATTGTTTAAGTGCTTAATGATATAGATTTAAATTATTGTAGTAGATGATCTTGAATGATTCATTGGTCGTAGTTCAGTATCCCCAAAGATTAAATTTCACTTTCCATTGATATTTCGCATATTATTAAGCTCTAAATATTAGCTCAATGTTTCTCAATGTGCACTTCTCACCTTAAGAGTTAGGTTAATGAATTATTGCACGCATATAATTTGGTACATTTTAAATGTATACCTTCCCTTTTTAAATATGGTTTTAAATGAAAAATATTTTAGTTGATCTCTAGAGTTATTGTTAACCATGTTTGAAGTGCACCACCATATTAAAGTCAATCTTTAAAAGTCTCTAAATGGTGTTGTTGATGTTCTAAAATAAAAGAAGAATTTTATATAAGTTATATAGTATACCACAACTTCTAATAACTACAGAAGAATTTTATATAAGTTATATAGTATACCACAACTTCTAATAACTACACCCTGAACTACACTAAGACTAATTACATTCTCTTGCACAAGGAAGAGCCGATGGTTATGTGTTTAGTTTACTTGTGTCACATATTTTTTGTGATCTATGATTGGTTGAATGATTGCTTACTTGCACCATGAAATAAAACTAATTATTCTCATGTGCCCTAAAATCAATAAGATTATATTACTTTTTGTGCCTCTAAATTTAATTAATGATTGTATTGCTCCAGTGTTAATGATGTTGATTAAATGAAAAATGATTTTCTTAACTTGCGCCCTTAAGTACAATTGTTACGTGATTTTTAGTGGTTAGATTGGGTTTCTTAATGGACCTTTATGATGAATAAAGGTTTAATCCTTATGAACTACTGGTGTGCTTTGTAACAATGTTGATGTGTGATTTCCTAATTGTTTAGATTGTTTGTGCACATGTTAATGATGTTGATGTATGTTTAATTCACTATTTAGATCACGCACACACTATGGAATAATGTTGAATTATGGTTGACTTCAGTAATTTATTAATCGCTCACCTCAGAGAAAAGAAGATGTTTGCCTTTGGGCCTTGGAAATAAATAAAGTTGATTACATTGCACCTTATCTTATGTCATTGTATGATGGATTTAATAATTAAAATTCTCTTGCGCCTTGGAATTTATGTGATGTGTGATATTTTATTAGAACATTATTGTGTCATTTATTGTTGTTGATGTTTTTGATATAGCTAGTTGGTTTGGAATTGATTGTGTTGGTGGGATGTAGACACCTCCTTGTTCCTCAAAACAGTCGCCGGCTTTGAGACCTTAAATGGTCAAAATCAATTGGACCATGCGCTTGAGCGTTGCTTATGTGTCGTTGAGGTCCTAACCTTGTAGGGTAGGTTGGGAGGGTAGTCATTTAATATTCATTATCTGGCTGATCATTGTTTATAAATTGTTTCAATATGATTGTGATGTGCTAAGAGGTGATGCTATTTACATTTATGTGTCTCTATCCTTTTTTTTTATTCCTTGAATGCGTCGTTATTGATTTCAATGATGAGTAGCTAGTAATTATTTTACTTGTGATGTCGGTGATCTTGCGTTTTTATGATTTATATTGTTGACGTTAATTTCCTAATGCAAAAAAAAAAAAAAAAACACATACCTTTTATGCTTTGCTTTCCTGGTTGTAACAGGGGAACCATTATAGAGAGGGAGATAAGGGAAGGGATGGAAATACCAAAAAGAGTATAAGAGAGACTAAGAGTGAGAGGGAGAGATAAAGGGAGGAGGGAAAGAAGGGGAGGGAGGGAGGGAGAGATCCAACAAGATCGTAAGAGAGCTCAAGAGTGATATGGAGAGAGATAGAGAGGGAGGTAGAATGAGAAAGAGAGAAATAGGGGATGAGAGAGAGAGAGTGAGAGTGAGACTAACAACAATGACAGAGAGAGAAAGAGAGAGAGAAGTGGGATAGAGGTGGGTGAGAGAGGGGGGGTATAAGGGGAGGGAGGGACAAAGGG
>JZKD02S0014361.1:313263-327712 GCA_000966675.3 Picea glauca
CTATGTGGGTAGGTGACATGAATTGACAGGTAGCATTTAAAAAGATATAAATAACAAAAACATGAAATGGGCCATAAATAAAATATTTTAATGTCCACCTTTAGTAAAAATATTTCAATATCAATTTTATTTATACAAAAAATCAAACAAAAAAATTCTTACGGTTAAAACATTTTAATGGCAAGATGTTCACTGGTATGAAGGAGATAGGTAATTCCTAACATGCTAAACATCGAGTTGACTTACACACATATAAGAACCATGATAAATATATCTTAACTCTAGATCTATCATTAGTGGAAAGGGAATTTCTTAAAGATAAAAACATTTTTAGATCGAAAAAAAATGAAAAAAAGTTTTTGATCAATTTCTCACTTATTGAGATCAAATGTCATAACTTCAATAAATTGTTATTCAAATTTATTCAATAAATTGTTATTCAAATTTATGGCCTAAATAAATTCAGATTAAACATCATTTGTATTTTTATTGAAATTCATAGTCTCAGTAAATCTATGGCCTTCAATTGCCTTCAATTTCATGGTTAAATTTTAGATAGCACCAATGTTAAGCTAAAAGGTTCAATAAAAATTATACATAGTTAAACTTTGGTATTATAGTTCGAATTTGTTTAATTTAAGTCATGATTTGAGTTTATTGATATTGAAAGTTATAGATTAGAAGCCATGGCTTGAGTTTGTTCGTAGTGAAAACCGTGAGCTTTAATATTATCAAAAAAACAAAAACCAGTAATGTATTAATACTAACAAACAAAATAAACTTTAGGCATCTATAATTTGGTATTTGAGGCCATTCCAAATTTTTTTTTGTAAGATTTAATTTTATTGATATTAAAAGTCATAGCTGGAAAATCATTGATTTGTATTGGGTATTTGAGGCCATCTAAAAAAATTTGTTTGGATGATTTGATTTTATTGATATTAAAAATCTTAGCTTGAAAATCATTGATTGAGTTTGTTGGTACTTAAAAGTCATATCTTGAAAATCATTGATTGATTGATTGAGTTTGAGTTTGTTGATATTGAAAAGCATGATCTTCAAATATCAACATAACTAAATCATTTATTAATATCAACTAATTTAACAAACTTTAACCTTGTATAGTTTGGTATGGAAATCTTAAATTGTCATTAATAACTTTCAAAATTTGTTTATATTTAAAGTCATAATAAAGGTTTATTAATATCAACTAACTTAACAAACTTTAACCTTGTATAATTTGGTATGGAAATCCTAAATTGTTATTAATAACTTTCAAAATTTGTTTATATTTAAAGTCATAATAAAGGTCGTGGATATTAAAAACCTTGACAAACCATTAATTTTAAGATTAACAAACTTAACTCGGATTGGATTTAAGTAAAATATATTAATATTGATACAAATCCGTATATCACTTTGGATTTAAATGTACAAATCCATAGAGAAAATCGGATTGGATTTAAGAAAAGTTTACTAATATTGATACAAATCCATACATAAGGAAGAAAGGAACTAAATCCACGATATTGAAAGCCACGGCTTGACTTTGATGGCTTCCAAATTCAAGCCATTGCTTTTACTAACAACGAGGTTTCAATTTATTCGAACTATCTTACTAACGTTAAAACATGGTTTTCAATATTAACAGAGTGAACATACTACCAATGAGGTTTCAATTTATTCCAGCGATCTTATTAACTATAAGACATGGTTTTCAATATTAATAAATTTTCAAGTAAGTAAACTTAGTGTATCGACAAAATGCACACAGCCTCACGACGAAAGTGAAAAAAATATCACAAATATAGGGAATTTATATTATTTAAAATTTAATATGAATAGGTTTTTTCTTTTTTTGTGGGTAATTGAGTGTTAGAGGATAGGTTTTTAACTTTTTTATGACAATGATGACGTCATAATGTGTGCGCCAGGATTTAAGCAACTACAAATATTTGGGGAATATTTTCGTGTAAAGGAAGCTTGTGATTAACATTTAGTAAATCAGAAGTTAGGGGTTAACAAGTGCGTTCTGGGTATACCGAACATTTCTCTTTCCCGTCGTTTCGGGTTTTGCAACGCTGGATATATTCGTTTCATATTACTCCTTATTTTAAAGATTATTTTTATTAATGTGTGGCAATGTCGTAGCCGTAGCAATGAGACTCACGGATTTTTGTTACAATCTGGTGTCTGGTGATAGTGAGGGTGAACTGGAGTCTTCTTCATTTAAGGCCCCTGGTAAGCACCCTTTGTATATATGTTAGAGCAATCGGCCTGCTTCTACATTTATCTTTATTAGAGTAAGTTGGTTTAGTGAAACATTATATATGTTAATGACCGCGGTAATAATAATTAGTTTTGTATGTTATTGACCTTGGAATTTGGATAGAAAAATTGGTTTTAATTAGTTTTTCAATCCAGCAGCTATTTGTAAATCTTATATGCTTGGGTAATCTATGGCCCATCCTGTTACATTATTCAATATGTATATATCTACCGCGACGATAGATATAATCATTGGTATCTTGAAAGTTGTAAGGATTTATGTGTATTCATATACACATCGTGTACTGGCGAATGTGTATTTGATAATATCCACTTTGGATTTGTCTATATCCACTTTGGATTTATAATATCCACTTATAAATTTTTTATCTTCAATAATGTGTCAGATTTCTTCTTTTTAATGAAATCCAAAATCCTCTTTTAATGAAAATTTTAAAGTGGATGGACTATATTTATGGAATGACTTGCTAAAACTGAAGCCATCGGCGAGAACGATCAGAAAGTTTTACATGTTCGTGAATAGAATGTTTTAATGAGTTTTTTCACTCCAGTTATCTTACCCTTAGCCACTGTAATCGGACCATTTTCATTTGTGCCATTTCGATTTACCTTTAATCAATCCTCTTCTTTAAACAAAACGTTTCTGTATATCCATCTAGCATATATCCATTTGTAGTCTTTGGATCATTTCTTGAAGATATTAATATTGATAACTTTAATAACATTTTTGGGACATTGTTGATAAAAGTTTTTTTCTTCTCATAGTATAGCTTTCATCGAAGTGAAATATTTGCATTTTTATTTCTTTGCATTGATTAGAGTATGTCAAAACATCATTTAGTCCATGCCATTTTCCTCTTGAGTAAACAACAACCTTAACATAAAATGTTTGTAAAAATTGATTAAACATTTTTATATTTACATCATTTAGTCCATGCCATTTTCTTCTTGAGTAAACAACAACCTTAAAATAAAATGTTTGTAAAAATTGATTAAACATTTTTATATTTTCTGGTAGCAAACCTACATTAGCTTAGGGGTAGGGATTTGGAATAGATGTGAAAGATAACTTTCCAAAGCTGCAAACAAACATAGAATCTTGTGACAGGGAGAGTCTAAATCCACTTGCTACATTTTGTCCTGGGAAGCCCTTCTAACACAAGGGTCAATCATGAGGTCGCATTAGGACTAGCAGAATTACTCGCCCTGCTTTGTTGTTCTTAGTGTAGAGATTACATGTATTTTTTGGAGTCACATGAGAAGAAAATCATATGGGGACCTTCTCGAGTTGATTTCGGGCTTAGATACCCTCCCTTTGCATGTGGATTGCACTGTTGAACGTTTCCCCAGGAATCATTGTCGTAATTTGTAACTTTAGTTTTCTATCTCTTTAGGGTCTTTACATAAGGTGACTATGGAGGGGCAAGTCTTCACGGTACTTGGAATAGACGTTGGCCAAACTCACTTGGGCTCCTTGGAGGGTATACCCACGTTTATGTGTGGGATCTTGCATGAGGGTGTAAGTCCATTAAGTAGGTCATCAACGTAACTTTTCCACCTACTCTATCCCAACCCCTTCTTATATTGTTCTCGCGACGTTGGATTTCATTAGCAACTAGTGTATTCATTGTGAGAAGGTTTTGTTTGTTTGCTTGCTTCCTAGATTTATAGCGTGTATTGTTTATTTTCCCTAGCAAACTCTAGGTTGGATATTTATCTAATGGTGTCAATTCCTAGCATGACCAATGAAGGAACACATTTTCCTGGGGAACCTTTTTTTTTCCTTCTTACGAAAACGTTGGTCCTCCTTACATCGCTACTTTGAGCCTTCCAGGTCTCACACCCGGATTGCAAGTATGGTTGTTTTCCACTCTAGTAATCCCTAATGCAGCAAGTAATTCAATTGTAAGCACGTCCCCCCAAGAATATCAACCTCATGTGGATCCTTCACCTTCTTTACTAGTAAGATATTGTTCACCTTCTCCAATTGAAAGGCCTTTTTCTATTTCATCTTCTTCGTTGAGTGAAAGATCTGAAGCTAGTCACCTGGTGGATAAGAAGAAGAAGAAAAATAAGCAAGGCTCCAAACTTCCAACCATTGCTAGTCATTTTGGAAAACAACCAGTTACTGATAATCATGCTGGGAGTGTTGTTGATGCCTAGATCACCCAAACTGTAAATTCTAACCTCGCACAATATCTACTACAAACAGATATTCAGTAAAAGAACAGAGAAGATATAATAACAGATACAAACATTACATAGAGATTTTTCCCCTGGGAACCCAAACCGAGAAAACCAACATATTCTATATTCATTCATATATGTTACATTGTTTACAATACAATATATATATAGGAGCCAACGACATACAAAACCCTAACCCAATGACCTGGATTAGTCCAAAACCCTAATTCCTTAACTGGAAATAGAAAATCATCGACAAAAATCATGTGTTGAAAAACCACCTAGATATGTGACACGTTTATCGAGGCAGGTTTTTTTTTCTCAGGGGCTTTGCCCTCAAACCCATGCACTCCCCCTCTAACCCCTCTGCGCGCCTGATACAAACTCTCAGACACTACTACTCATGCAAAGAATATAACACATACCCAACATTCTCCCACTTGTTGTTTTCTTTCAATATAGGGGGTTACAGGGTTACATAGTCAACAATCCAGGGAAACAATGCACATGGATCCTCTACACCAAGAAAACTCCACAGTGCTCATAGATTCTGTTAATGAATCTACAACATTCTTCAAAGTTTCCACCTTCATGAGAAAAACTTTCTTTTCTTCAACCATGCCTCTCACAAAGTGATAGTGAATATCAATATGCTTTGTCTTTGAATGATGAGTTGGGTTCTTCGCCAGAAAAATTGCACTCTGACAGTCACAATCTATCCTTACAGCTTGTTGTACCAACCCAATACCTGAACACAATCTTTGTAACCATACTAATTCCTTACTTGCATGAGTGGTTGCCATGTATTCAACTTCTGTAGTTGAAAGTGCCTCTACAACCAGTCTTTTTCTCATCCAACTTATTGCTCCTCCAAACATGTTAAACACATACCCACTTCTAGATCTCCTACGATCCAGATCTCCATCCCACTCTGCATCAACAAATCCATGTATATCCACCATTCTGTCCAATCTTTGTCTTCCTTCGTAGCACAATCCATAGCTAGGAGTGCCACACAAATACCTGGAAACCCTTTTTAATGTTGTCCAATGCTCCTTCCCTGGCTTTGACATATACCTGCTCAAAACTCCCACTACATGTGCAATGTCCAATATAATATAGACCATTGCATACATCAAACTGTCAACTTCACTCGCATATGGAACACGAGATATGTCCTCCTCCTCCTCATGTGTCTTGGGACACTGATCCACATATAAATTTACACCAACAAGAATAGAACCTTGACCGGTTTACATTCTTACATATTAAACCTCTACAATATTTTATCGACATATTTTATCCGATTTAACCAGAGTTTTATCCTTTTCCGATCTCTTTTAATTTCCATGCCCAAAATGGAATTTGAAGCACCGAGATCCTTCGTGTTAAATTTAGAGGACAACTAAGTTTTGACATCCTGAATAATCTCCTTGTTGTTTCCTATCAGCAACATGTCATCCTCATACAAAACCAAATAAATCAAATGATCACCAATTAATTTAAAATACACACAGTGATCCTCTTTTCTTCTTGTGAAGTCAAATCCCAACATATAAGTATCAAATTTTTGATACCACATCCTTCGTTATTGTTTTAAACCATATAGGGACTTTTTCAGCTTACATACCAACTCATTGTTTCCCTTCACAGCACAACCTTCTGGTTGCTTCATATAGATTTCTTCTTCCATATCCCGATGTAAGAATGTTGTCTTCACATCCATTTGTTCTATTTCAAAATCAAATGCAGTAGCAATAGATAACACAAATATTATGGAGGTTAACTTGGCAACAGGAGAAAAAATCTCACCAAAATCAATTCCCTCAACCTGGGAATAACCCTTTGCTACTAACCTAGATTTGTATTTTTCCACTTTTCCTTTTCCATTCAGTTTCTTTTTAAATACCCATTTGCTGCCAATGGGATTTCTTCTAGTTGACAAATCCACTAAATCCCAAGTCTCATTCTTATCCAAATATGAAATTTCTTCATTCATGGCCCTTTTTCAAAGATTTGCATCCTCTGAATCCATTGCCTCCCTAACAGTTCTAGGATCATCATCAGTAATAGACAAAGCAAAATTTGAATGGAAATCAGATGGAGTATACCTTTCCGGTAGCCTTCTTTCTCGAACCGATCTCCTCAATACTGGAGTATGAGGATCTTCTTCTTCTGATTCTTATTCTTTTGTAGAGTCTGATTCATCATCCTTTAAATCAATCTCTATTTTCTCTAGTTCTTCCTTACCTGGTAGGAACTCTTGTTTAACAAGATCCTTCATTTCTCTAAATACCATATCTCAGATATACACTAACTTCTTATTTTATGGGTTACAAAGCTTATAACCTTTGAGACCATATTTATATCCAACAAATATACACTTTTCAGCCTTCTTATCCAACTTACTCTTGTTTTTCTTTGGAACATAAACATATGCATCGTAGCCAAATACCTTGAGATGTGTGAGGGAAGGCTCCTTACCAATCCATACCTCTTGTGGAGTCTTGTCATCCAACACTGATGAGGGTGATCTGTTGACCAGGTAACATGAAATACCCACTGCCTCTGCCTAAAATTCTTGCCCTAACCCCACACCACTGAGCATGCACCTTGTTTTTTCCATCAACATCCTATTCATCATTTATGCAGCTCCATTCTATTGAGGTGTATACGAAATAGTTTTATGCATTGCTATACTGCACTTCTTACAAAATTCTTCAAATTCATTCCCACAAAACTCTTTGTCATTATCTATCCTCAACAGCTTAATTCTTTTCTCTGTTTGAATCTCAACAAGAGCCTTAAACTCTTTAAACCTACCAAAGAATTCATATTTATTCCTGAGAAAATATATCCAAGTATTCCTCGAGAAGTCATCAATAAATGAGACGTAGTAGATAGATTTTCCCAATGATGGACCGAAACAGGTCCAAAAACATCACTGTGAACTAGCTCTAAGATTATTTTTGCCCTCTTTGCACCAGAGGGGAATCTTACGCGAATCTGCTTCCCATATATACAATGTTCACAAAAATCAAAATCAAGAGAGAAGTTAGACATAACTTTAACCATACCTTTACAATGTAGTAGTTGAAGACCCTCCTCTCTGATATGCCCCAATATTTGATGTCACAACATAACATTTTCTCCAGAGACTATAGGAGTTATTTCTTCTTCAAATCCAATATGAAGAACAATGGAACTATTAAACCCATCACTAATACTGATTCCTTCCATCTTATACAGAGTTCCAAACTAAACTCTTTTTAGCAACACCATTTCTCCTCGAACCATCCTGCAGGTTTCCTTTTCAAATATTGTTTTTACCCCTGCATTATCCATTTTTCTTACAGAAATCAAATTTCTGGCCAAAACTGAGATGTGCAGAACACAAGAAAGTGTTTTGATCCTTCAATCTATGATCTTCAACTTAACTCTTCCTCGTCCTATGATTATGGTTGTCAAATCGTCACCTAAGAAAACATTACCTCCATCACACCTTTCATATTCGTAGAACCACTCCTTGTGGGGAGTCATATTAAAGGATGCACTAGAGTCAACCAACCATGCCTCATGATTTGCATGTGTGCTTGGAGAAGCCAAGTACACATCCACTCCTTCTTCCTTGGAGATATTTTCTTCTGTAGAATGATATTCTTCATACCCCTTTTTTTTCTCAACCTTGGATCTACACTGCTTCTTGTAGTGCTCTTATTTTCCACATCTCCAACATAACCTTACAAACCCCGTGAGACTTAGATCTACCCTTAGACTTAGATCTCCCACTTGCAAAATTAGATCTATTCATTTCCTGGGAACATCCTCTTGCAAATAATGTGTCTATGCTCTCTCCTTCCATATTATTTCGTCTCATCTCCTCCGACATCAAGGATGAGACCAGTTATTCAAACTTCAAGGCAGTTGCATTACTACCTATGGCCACAACCAAACCATCCTAGGAGTATGGTAAAGAACACATTAAACTAATACATTTATCTTCATGTGAAATTTTAATCTCAACGTATACTAACTGACTTACCATAGTATTGAAGGCATTCAAATGCTCTACCACCGAGTCTCCATCTCTCATCCTTAGGTTATACAGCTTCTTTCTCAGGAATAGTTTATTTACTAGGGACTTAGATTGACACAAATTCCCCAACTTTTCCCATAAATCCTTGGTTGTAGTTTCCTCTGAGACATTCAGTAATATTGAATTAGGGAGACATAGTCGGATTGTGCTTTTTGCCTTCCGATCCAACTTTTTCCAGTCATCAGCTGAAGTTCCTGTAGGTGTAGTACGTGGATCTAATGTGATCCACTGATCTCCGTCCACCAACAGATCTTCCATATTCAGCTTCCACAGCTCAAAACTTTTCCCATTAAACTTCTCAATGTCCATCTTCGAATTGCTTGCCATTTCTTTTCACCTGAAAATTCAATACCACAGATCTCCCACTGTAACAAGGCTTATCACAGTCCTGAGCCAAACCCTTGATTAAAAAGGCATCCCCCTGAAGACAATAAAGCTCTGATACCAAATGTAAATTCTAACCTTGTACAATATATATTGCAAATAGATATTCAGTAAAAGAACAGAAAATATATGATGAAAAATACAAACACTACAGAGAGATTTTTCCCCTAGAAACCCAAACCGGGAAAAACAACATATTCCATATTCATTCCTATATGTTACATTGTTTACAATACAATATACATATAGGAACCAATGACATCCAAAACCCTAACCTAATGACCTGGATTAGTCCACAACCCTAATTCATTAACTGAATATAGAAAACCATCGGAAAAAACCATGTGCCAAAAAACCACCTAAATATGTGACACGTTTCCTGCGGCATGTGACACTACTACTCATGCAAAGAATATAACACATACCCAACACAAACAACCCATAAGCCCAAGTACCCTTGCAGGCTTTGTAAGAGTAACCATATTCTTAAGGATTTCCCTTGTCTATCTAAGGTTATATAAGCATGGTCTACATGCCCTTGCCAGCCAATGTCATCAGACTTTGAACAACATGTTGATGACCTCCCGTCAACTAGTCGGGATACCATTTGGAAGAAGAAAAGTAGAGTTAAGTTCCCATGTATGTTATGCAGAGGGATTCATCAAACTCACATTTTCCCTCGTATGGACGAAGCCTCGAAATTACTGGAAGACATGACTATTTCCCAACCTCAACTTTGAGCTGCTTATCACAAACATACTCTTGATCCACCTATAGTTGATGGGATGATCAATGTGTTCCCTTCATCAATCAGTCTGGTTGATCATGTAGTCAATATGGTCACGTCCTTAGTTGAGCCTGTTAACAAAGTGGTCAATCTGATCCCATCATCAGTTGGTCTCACTCTCCCGTTAGAGAGTGTCACCCAAATGGTTGATCTGTTTCCACCTGTCGACCCCATTCTTCCCTTGGAGAATGAAAATCAAGTGGTTGATTTGATCTTGTCATCGGTTGATCCTTGTCTCTTGCTAACAAGTAAACCTAATACTGCTCATGTTTTTCTTCTCCCATGGAACCCCCACCAAGTAATGAGGCCATCATTTTTTATTGGGGTGTGCTAACTGGACCTTATCTTCCCTCTCACATTCCTTTCAAGATTACAGTTCAGGTTTGTGGTCGGGATGTTCCTGAGACGCTGATAGACGAAGGTGTGTCCATTAGTATTTTGTGATCTATTGCTTGGCAAGATTTGGGTTGTCTTGAACTTGTCTCGGTTACGTAGAATCTGTTATCTTTTAACAGAAGAATCGATCATTCTTTAGGGGTTCTTCCTTAGTTTCCTATAAGTTTGGGAGGGAAAACTGTCTTTATTGATGTTATAGTAGTCCAAGAACCCTTGGTTTTTTATTTACTCCTTGAGCACGATTATATCTATGCCGTGAAAGCTATTGTGTCCACTCTTTTTCATGTGATATCTTTCCCTTAGAATGGAATAATTATGACTATTGATCAAATTTCGTTCATTGGTCCTGACTTGATGACATCCCTAAATGGTTCTTATATGCAAATGGTATCAACCCCACCACAGGTCAATTATGTGGCGTTGTCTCCCATGCCTTCGGCTACTATTTCAGATGAGACCCTCACTGTAATCTCAATATCTTATGACATATATATGGTAGTTGACATGGCGATCTTTTTGACAGGGCTATTCAAGCCTGACCTCCTTACGCATGTCGCAACCCTGGACATGTGTTCCTTCCAGAGTGTGTTTCTCTTGTCGAATGAAGATCTCTTGGAATCCATGACTGAATTTTGTCCCTTGACATGTTGTCCTTCCAGATCATTTTCCTCTTGGAAGCCATGATCAAGAAGAGAGATTTGTGCATGGTTTTCTGATTTCAAGATCATTAAAAAATGAAATCAGATTTGAGCATGCTTTTCTAATTTCAAGATCGTTAAAAAATGAAACCAGCTGTGCAGATAGTTTTGTGTTTGTGTAGCAACCTCGTTAAAAAATGAAACAAATATTACGAGCATAGTTCTTTTTTCTATGTCAAGCTCGCTAAAAAATGAAATAGAGGTCTAGGGATTGAACATGGATTCTCGAACATAGTTCATGTTTTTGTGTCAAGCTCATTAAAAAAGGAAATAGTCCTCCCCCTCTCTATTTGAGTGAATTCCTTTGTCTAGTATTTGAATCTTCCTTTCATTCGCCTTTGTAGTTGGATGAAATGAAGCTTACGAGAAATTTTCTTACAAACTATGGACTTCATGCTGAAGTTAAGTTGATAGCTTCTTAAGCTGGGGGTTAAGTACCAACCATCCTTGGATTATGCGTTGGGAAGTTGCAAGCATAGTTTTCCTCTGGTTCAAGCTTGTGTAAAGATGAGACCACCTACCTCAATCATATTTTCCTCTGGTTCAAGCTTGTGTAAAAATGAAATTAGGTCCAAGCACAATTTTTTTTAATTTTAAGCTTGTGTAAAAATATAATCTATCCCAAGAATAGTTTTGTTTTGTTTTAAGATTGCGTAAAAATGAAAACAATCATGAGCTTAGAATTTGTTCTTTCTCATGCTCGTAAATCAATGAGAATGTAACCAAGTATACTTGTATCAATTTTTCAGACTCGTAAGGGTTATACGAAAAAGGAACCCCCTAGAGTCCTCTTTAAGCTCTTCTCAGACTCTCTAAACATGAAAATATGGTCAAGCGATCTTGTTCATTTCACGCTCATTAAAGTATTTGAAGAAAATGTTTTTTGAGTGGTAGTTTATCTCTTTTTCGGTCTCATCAGATTACTTTATGAAAAATGACATTTTGGAGTTTTCTTTAAGTGTTTTTCAGACTCTCTAAATATGAAAAACCCATGATTTTTCTTTCCTTGGACTCGTAAAACAAACATAGAAAGGCCCATATGGGACCAAACCACTCTGAAGGACTCATCCGAAGGATGAGCTTACACTTCAAGCATATGTTATCCTCCTCAATCTTGTGTAAAAATAAAGAGGTACTCGCTAGAAATGGTGGGGGGGAAATTGGGAAATAAATGTGTCTAAACCTGTATTCTATGGAAGAGTCGCTTTTGAACATGATACCCTTTCACTTGCTTTGTGTCTAGGTTGGAAAATTCGCTTGTCTATTGATCATACTCCTTTATAAGATTACAAATTGGTCTGTGATCCCTATTCTTGAGTCATTGTTTCCAAGAAAGTTGTCGTGTCGTCAATATGTTCAAAGAGAAGTTCAACCGATAAAGCCTTCTATTACGTCGACCAATTTTGCAGTTCTTAATCCTTCTATTACATTGACCATCCTTGAGCTAGTCCTAAATCATTTGTAACTCTGATCTACTTCAAGTATTATTACCTATTTTATGTCATTGATGGGGGATACATTAAGGCCCTCCTATGATGAGTCTTTTCCTGTCAACCTCAACTCATTATCTAGGAATTAGACTTAGAAACTAATTAGTACCTTGGAACTTGCATGCCTCAATGGAAGGTTTCCTGGCTTTCGACGATGGGTTTTCATTATTGACCCCTAATCAGAATATTCCGTTGAGTGTTCGACTTCAGCTCATCAATTTTCACATGTTGGATTCTACTGGTGTACCTTGGGAGTCATTTACATTAAGGCTGATTTCCCTTGCACTTGTTAATGGTATATACTAATGACCGATAATCAAATGGTTTCTACCATGTTTGACTTCAACACATGTATTCAAATGGTTAGATTCGTACTATAGAGTGATGGAGATGAAGACCCTGGATCTTTTCTGATAGATTCAGGTTGTGTTGGAGTATATTCATATTGTACTATTGCATAGATTCACAGTGTATGTCTCATGGCTATGCTCAAATTTGAGTCTTTAACACATAGATCCATAGTGTAGTTTTGGTGGCTATGTTCAAATTTGAGTCATAATGGCATGGATCCATAGTGTATGTTTGGTGGCCATGACCTGTATTACTTGACATGGATCTTTGCATGTCAGAATTCCTACCTCATTGATGATATATTATTGTACTGTATTTCCTTGTTTGTTGGCAGGTTTCCAACCGACGTGTTCCTTGTTCCCTACACACACTCGACAAAGTATTTTAGCTATCATTCTGTTCTAACTTCATACTTTGGGGGGCTCATGGTGAGACATTATTTTTGTCACCCCTATGAATGTTACTGATGTAAACCTATCATTTGTCTTTAAAAGGATCAATGGCCTTAATCCTTGAAGAAGAATGAAGAAACTTTTTCCTAGAGAGATGAAATTATACCTTTCCTTTGTCAAAAACCTTATAAAAAGGGATGTTCACACATTTATTATTGTTAAGGGTGTGACTATCTAGGATCTTCGCAGGTTTCACCATAGTGGCCTGAAATGTCGTCGTAGTTTTCTCAGTGTTAAGGGTGCAAAGATTTTCGTATGAAGGAAAAATAAGAATTTCTCGAAAGTTCTAGAATAGAATCTTTTGAGGTGAGGTGGTCTCCAATCAGTTTGGATCTGATTCACATCCCTGATCTTATGGGATCATCCTAACCTCCTCACCCTATCCTTTTTAGCCTATAAAAGGAGAGCAGTTCTCATGAGAAAAGTTAGCTTTGGAAATTTAGCTTTTGGAGTTGGAAAGTTCTTGAGTTTTGTAGCTTGGAGTTTTTGGAGCTTGTATGTTAGCTTTGAGATTTTCTTTGTCAAGATAGATTTTTGATCTCATAATCCATGGAGCATAAGTGTGTGGGAAGCAAGGAACCATTGGAAAGGACCTTACAACATCAAGCCATTATTTGTATTCTCCTTTTCATATCTTTAATACAGTGATATATTTCTTTCCCATAAAATTGGTCTTATTTTATTGTATGACTCCTTGATCACATAGATAGTTTTGTTTTAGTATACGTTTTTTCTTTCACTTCATTGGCTTGTGTATTTTTACAAGTTCAACATCCCATAAGCCTTGAAATGGAGCGAGGATGACACTATGGAGGAAAAACAACATTTAAAAGGTATGTCATTTATTTCTTGTTAGTTAGTATGCTTTATGATTAAAACTTAGAGGAAGTTTTATATTGTGTTTTGTTTTGTTCTAGCTTCTTATGAAAGTTACGGAGATCAGTTTGTGTCCGCACTTACCGATTTGTCCGATAACACTTTATCTCCCTTCCCTCTCTCTCTCACTCTCTCTATAGCCCCCTCTCTATCTCCCTCTCTCTCCCTTTCACACTTTCACATACACATACACACACACTCTCTCTCTCCATTTTTACCCTTCTCTCCCTCTATGTTGTCTCTCCCACCACTCCCTAGCCCCACTATATCACTCTTGTTCACTCTCTCAACTTCTCTCCCACTCTCAATCTATATTCCCCCTTTTCCACTCTCTCCATATATCTCTCTTTCCCTCCCTCCATCTATTTTTCTCCCTCCTCCCTCTCTCTATCTCCCTCTCTCCCTCCCTCTTCCCCTCTCTCCCTCTCTCTCTCTCTCTCTTT
>JZKD02S0014361.1:337982-357978 GCA_000966675.3 Picea glauca
GATCTAACGGTAGAGATTATGTTAGGGTTTTTTTCCCTAGAAGGAAACCCTCTTTTATGAGGGAAATGTATTACAGCTATGGATGATGGTGAATATTGTATTATGAGAGAGGAGACTGTGAGAGAAAGAAGAGGAGGTTACAGTGGGTTTTGCTGTAGGTTGTATCCCTTCATTTGCTGGAAAATAATAAAGGAAGGACCTGGCAATTTCTCTGGTGGATGTAGCCCACATTGGGTGAACCACGTAAATCTGTGTCTCTCTTGTACTGTGTGTCTTCTATGTTTTGTTTCTACATTTGTTTTATTTTATTGCTCCACGGTCCTATTTTTCTAACAAAATGTGTCTGGGGAAGATACAACTAAGGAGTTATGGAATAAGTTGGGGAACTTGTATCAAGCTAAGTCCCTAGTAAATAAATTATTCCTATGGAAGAAGTTGTATAACCTAAGGATGAGAGATGGAGAATCAGTGACAGAGCATATGAACACTTTCAATACTATCGTAAGTCAACTATTATCTATTGATATTAAAATTTCAGATGAAGATAAGTGTATCATTTTCCTTTGATATTTATGAGACTCGTGGGATATTATGGTTGTGGCCATAGGTAATAATACAACTACCTTCAATTTCGATGATGTGGTCTCATCCTTGTTCTTGGAGGAGATGAGACAAAAGAACATGGAAGGACAGAGCACAAATGCATTATTTGCAAGAGGACCCTCCCAAGATACATATAGATATAAGTCCTCAAGTGGGAGATATAATTATAAGGGTAGATATAAATATCCTGTAAAGTTTGTAAAGGTATGCTAGAGATGTGGAAAAGAAGGGCACTTAATAATCAATTTAGATACAAAAGCATTGAGAAAGTGAAGGGATCTGAAGGTGCTACCTCTACATAAGAAAATACCTCCAAGGAATAATAACAAGATGTGTACTTGGCTTATTCAATCACACATGAGGATCATGAGGCATGGTTTGTTTACAAAGGTGCATCCTTTCATATGACTCCCCACAGGGACTGGTTCTGTGAATATGAAAGGTATGATTGAGGTAATTTCTTGCTAAGTTATGAATCGACAACCAGAATCATAGGATGAGGAAAATTAAAGTTGAGGCTCATAGATAGAAGGATTATAACACTTTTTGGTGCTCTGCGCATCCCAAGATTTTCCATAAATTTGATTTTTGTAAGCAAAATGGATGATGTAGGGTTAAAAACAGTTTTTGAAAATGAAACTTGTAGGATGGTTCAAGGATAAATGGTGTTGTTGAAGGGAGTTTGTATTGGAAGTTGAACGGAGTTTGTATTGGAACTATGTATAAGATGCAAGGAAGCACTATTAGTAATGGGTGTAATGGTTCCATTGTTCTTGATATTATAGCAACAAAAGAAAAAAATCCCACAGTATCTGGAGAAAAGGTTATGTTGTGGCATCAAAGACTAGGGCATATCAGAGAGAAGGATATTCGACTACTACATGGTAAATGTATGGTTGAAGGTATGTCTAAATTCACTCTGGATTTTGATTTATGTGAAAAATGTGTATATGGGAAGCATAATCGGGTAAGATTCCCCTCTGGTGCAACTAGGCAAGAAGGAATTTTAGAGGTAGTGCATAGTGATGTGTTTGGACTTGTTTTGGTTCCATCATTGAGAAAATATGTGTGCTATGTCTCATTTATATATGACTTCTCAATGAATACTTGGATATATTTCCTCAGGAAGAAATCTAAAGTCTCGGATATGTTTAAAGATTTTAAGGTTCTTGTTGAGAATCAAAATGAGAAAATAATTAAGGTGTTGAGGATAGATAATGACAGAGAGTTCTATGGGAATAAATTTGAAGAGTTCTCTAAGAAGTGTGATATAGAAAGGAGGAAGACAACTCCATATACACCTCAACAAACTGGAGTTGTAGAAAGGATGAACAAGACACTGATGGAAAATTCAAGGTGCGTGCTTAGTGGTGCCAGGTTGGGGAAAGAATTATGGGAAAAGGGAGTGGTTATTGCATATTACCTGGTCAATCGATCACCTTCATCAACACTGTATGAAAAGACTCTACATGAGGTATGGACTGGTAAGAAACCCTCTCTCACACATTTCAAGGTATTTGGTTGTGAAGCCTATGTTCATGTTCTAAAGGAAAACATTAGTAAGATAGATAAGAACGTTTAAAAGTGTATATTTATTGGCTATAAAGATGGCCTCAAAGTTTATAAGATTTGGAACCCAGAAACCGAGAAGGTTGTCTATAGCCGAGATGTGGCATTTATAGAAATGAAGGATTCTGTTAAACAATAATTCCTACCAAGTAAGGAACAACCATAGAAAATAGTGTTTGAGTGAAAGGATGATGAATCAGAATCTACAGAAGAACAAGATTCAAAATAATAATATAATCATACTCTAGTAATGAGGAGATCAGTGCGGGAAAAAAGGAAACCAAAAAGGTATACTCCACCTGATTTCCGTTCAAATTTTTCTTTTTCTATTACTGATGATGATCCTAGAAATGTTAGGGAGGAAGTGGATTCAAAGGATGGAAAACTATGGAAAAAGGCCATGGTTGAAGAAATGAAAACCTTGGATAAGAATGAGGCTTGGGATCTAGTGGAGATGTCAAATGGAAGAAATCCCATTGATAGAAAATGGGTATTTAAAAATAAGCTAAATGAAGAATTCAAAGTGGATAAATACAAAGCCCGGTTAGTAGAAAAGGGTTATTCCCAGTTTGAGGGAATTGATTTTGGTGAGATTTGTTCTTTTGTTTCCAAGTTAACTTCTATTAGAATTTTGTTATCTATTGTTGTTATATTTCATTTTTAAGTAGAACAAATTGATGTGAAGAAAACATTACTACATGGGGATCTAGAAGATGAAATATACATGAAGAATCCATAAGTCTTTGTTGTAAATGGAAAGAAGGAGTTGGCATGCAAGATGAAAAATTCCCTGTATGCTTTAAAATAATCACCAAGGATGTGGTATAAAAAATATGATACTTATATGTTGGTACTTTGCATCACAAGAAGCAAAGTGGATCATTCTGTATATTTTAAATTAATTGGTGATCCTTTGATTTATTTGTTTTTGTATTTGGATGACATGTTGTTGATAGGAAACAGGAGGGAGATTATCCAAGATGTGGAAACTCAGTTGTCCTATAAATTTGACATGAAGGATTTTGGTGTTGCAAATTTCATTTTGGGCATGGAAATTAAAAGATATCGGAAAAACAACAAACTATGGTTAAATCGGAAAAAATATGTGGATACAATATGCAAAGGTTTAATATGCATAAATGTAAACTGGTCAGGGTCCCTATTCTTGTACATGTAATGTTATATGTGGATCATTGTCCCAAGAAACAGGAAGAGGAGGAGAACATGTCTTGTGTTCCCTATGCAAGTGTGGTTGGCAATTTGATGTATGGAATGCTCTCTACTAGACTGGACATTGAAAATGTAGTGGGATTTTTGAGAATGTATATGTAAAAACAAGGGAGCGAGCATTGGACAACAATAAAGAGAGTTTTCATTTATTTCAATGGCACTAATAGTTATGGATTTCGATACCAAGGAAGACCAGGTTTGGACAAACTGTTGGAAATACATGGATTTGTGGATGCAGACTAGGATGAAGATCTAGATCATAGAAGATCTACAATTGGGTATGTGTTTAACTTATTTAGCCATTAGTTGGATGAGAACATACCCACTTACAATATATAATTAGTTGGATAAGAAAAAGAGAGTCTGTAGTGTCACTTTCGACTACAAAAGTTCAATTTATGACATCCATTCATCCAAGCAAGGAAGCAGTATGGTTATAGAGATTGTGTTTAGGTATTGGATTGCTACAACAAGATGTAAGAATAGATGGTGATAGTTAGAATGCAATTTTTCTAGGAAAGAACCCTTCTTATCATTCAAAGAAAAAGAATATTGATGTTCAATATCACTATGTGAGAGACATGGATGAAGAAAAGAAGGTGTTGTTGATGAAGGTGGACACTTTGAAGAATGTTGCAGATTCATTAACAAAATATGTGAGCATTGAGAAGTTATCTTGGTGTAGAGGATCTATGGGCATTCATGCCCTATATTTTTTACTCTATAACCCTGTAACCCCATGCATGCAAATAAAACAAAAATCGGGTGGATATGTGTTATATTCTTTACGTGAATTTGGAGAATTGTTTTACTAGTTTTCGTGCCCTTTTTTTGGTGGTCTTTCAGAACATGGATTTTTGCCAATGGTTTTCTATTTCTGGTTAAGGAATTAGGTTTGTTAAATAACATATGTCATTGGATTAGGGTTTTCATTATGTTGGATCATGTATGTGTATTTTATTGTAAACAATGTTTGATGTGAATTAATATAGAGTATATTGGTTTTCCCGGTTTGGATTTCCAGGGGAAAAATCTCTCAGTATAATGTGTGTATTTTCCATTGTATTTTTTCTGTTATTTTATTGAAAATCCATTTGCAGTAAATTATTGTACAAGGTTAAAATCTACATCTAGAAGGTTCTTTTTCTTTCTTTCGTTCTTGCAATTATTTGAGTTCATCTCTACACGAAGTTTCGATAAATTTTCCTCAGTGTGGCCATCAATGCGGCAATGATTGTAATGGTTTCTAGTTTATTTTCACTGATGTGTAGTTGTTGTTTTCTTCTTATATTTTCCCCATTTCCACTTATTCTTCCCCTCCTTGGAAGTTTCTTGGTGCTATTTCTACCTTGAACCAATTGGATACCCCTTCCTTTGGACTATGTTTTCTAAGTATTTAGCATGTTTTCATAGATGATTGTGTAAACCTTCGAGATACTCAAGGAGTACAACTTTTTGTTGAAAGAGATACCCAACATGATCTCCATATTTTTGAACTCAGTGTTGTACTCTTGTACACTCTATGCCTGCCTCTGCATAAAGTAGTTACATCAGATACATTGGTCCTTTACATATCTGATAGGGAAGAATTGAGACTTGATGAGGGTTTTGAAGTCCTCTGACCTAGTTACTAATAGATCACCCTCCAACCGACTGCTTCTGTATGGATTTCCCATAAGTTAAAAAATGGCTTGTTGATGTCAAAACAATAATGTTTCAATAGAAACATCTCAACCTCCTGTGAGGCTAAGAGACAAGAGGTAGTTTTTAAGCCCCGAAAAAAAAGCACATTAGACTCTAAAACATTACAGTCTAAACATGAATTTATTTGTATAATTTTGCAATTATTTAATTTTTGTGTATTTTTTGTAACTTTATACTTTTTATATTTATTATTTTATGGATGAAAGGTAACTAGAACAAAATTTAGTGAAACTTTAGTGTGAAAAAAAGTACTAATACTGAAAGAAAAAGTAACGTAAACTCAAGAGTTACTTAGTGTTTTGTTAAAGTAAAAAATTATATTAGAGTAATATATATAGTGAAGTGAAATTTTCTTTTCTTTTCTTTTAAATGTTATTATTAACAAAAGTTAAATGAAATAGAAAAAGAAAAAAATGATATTTTGTTTTGTTTGTAATCAAATAGTTGATCAAAATTAAACTAAGTAACTAAAGAAAATACATTGAAATTGATAAAAGAAAATAAAGATATTTACAAGGAAAGATACCTCCCGAGCAGGCATTCCTGGTTCGAAGCCAGTTGTCTTCATTTCTTATTCTCTTTTTTTCCTGCACCCTAAAGGGAATAAACCCTAAAGGGAATAAAAGGTGGACAAAAGAGAAGACGAAGACGAGGCAGAGATGTGATTACATTCCCAACAAGTCTTTCTCTCTCTAATAATTTCAGATTCTCCTTGGATTTCTCCTTGGGCAATGAGGCAAGCATGGCGTCAAGCCAGGCAAAGGCAACTAGCCAAGCAAGGGTGCAAGGCACCCAGCAAGGTGCAAGGCACCTAGGCTACTCCTCAAGGTGCCTTTTTCTCCATGTTTGGCGGGATGGCTTCATTTTCTCTCGTCGCTTGCTGGCTACGACGCGTTGCTAGGATGTTAGGCTTTACGAATAAACTATGTGCAGTTAGTTATTTGAAATTCATAAAATAAAATAAAGATATTAACATTTTTTTGTATTCTTTGTTTTTCTTTTTAATATTATAATTGGTAAATGGAACTTAAAATGATTAAATGACACTAGAAAATAAAAAAGATTATTTAAAAAAAATTGAAAAAGTGTATAAATTAATGTGTTTTGTACTTTTTTTTAATATCAAAAATTGTATTAAAGGAAATGAAATAATAAAACCAAAACATAAAGAGGAAATTATTTCCATAAAAAAATAGTTTGATCTTTATCTTCATAAAAAAATAGTTTGATCTTTATTGTTAAATGTAACCCTATACATTCTTATAGATTTTTTAAAATTTTCTAATCTATGTGAGAATTCAGATCAATAATCAAGTACAAAAAGAAATAAAGAAAACTATGTTGAATATCATAAAACTAGTTAGTACTAAAATATTTCATACTTTTAATATAGAAATATCAACAAATAAACTAATTACCTCATGAACTTCATTAAAAATCAACTTTTATTCACTCATTTTTCCACTTTGCAAGATGACTCCTATCAACAACTCATCAAATCTCTGACTAAAAATGAGTGGAGAAAAAATGATAAAAAATAAACCAGACTTATCTCCCAGCTTGCCTCTCTCTAAATGTTTTCCCTCTCTCTAAATGTTTTCCTCCTTTTGTTGGTTGTCTACTGCTTGTTTTAAATTATTAGATGAGTAGCTCCAATTACTCAACACTTAGGTTTATTGGTTGAACCAACTCTATTTTATTCATAAAATACAGATGATTTTTTGGAAATATCATTATTTGACACGTTTATTTTTGTTCGTGTCAAAGAAAGTCGCGAATAACTTTTTTTTTAATATGCACCATTCCCTGATTCATATGTTTAAAATCTGTGAGAATAGTTTTCTTATTGAAGAATAACCTCAGAAGAGTGTAAATTTCACTGCCATGAAGTGGGTGAAAATCCATTCCCTTGTCATTTGTAGAAATTGTCGAATGGATTAATTTCTCCCTCATTTACTTGCCTGACTAAGTAGATGGATAGGCATTGTAAATGAACACATTATATATGTGAACTTTTATTTATTAGGTAGGTGAATGATGGATAATTCTATAGAAATATATAGTCTCATGTATTTGGAATTTGGTTTTATGTATGAATGTTTTCTAATCCATGCAAGAATTTAGACCAATAACCAAGTACAAAAAGAGGAAGAAGAAAACTATGTTGGATATGGAATGGATCAAAGATAGTGATGCACAAGACTTTTATATGAATATCATAAAACTAATTAGTACTAAAATATTTCATACTTTTAATATAGCAATATCAACAAATAAACTAGTTACCTCATGAACCCCATTAAAAATCAACTTTTATTCACTCATTTTCCCACTTTGGAAGATGACCCTACTATCAACAACTCATCAAATCCCTCACTAAAAATGAGTGGAGGAAGAATGATAAAAAATAAACTAGACTTATCTCCTAGCTTACCTCTCTCTAAATGTTTTCCTCCTTTTGTTGGTTGTCTACTGCTTGTTTTAAATTATTAGATGAATAGCTCCAATTACTTCACACTTAGGGTCATTGGTTGAACCAACTATATTTTATTCATAAAATAAAGACCATTTGCTGGAAATATCATTATTTGACACATTTATTTATGTTTGTGTCTAAGAAAGTCGCGAATAAAAAAATTTAAATAAGCACCACTCCCTTGTTCATATGTTTTAAATGTGTGAGCATATTTTTCTTATTGAAGAATAACCTAGTAAGAGTGTAAATTTCACTGCCTTGAAGTGGGTGAAAATCCATTCCCTTATCATTTGTGGAAATTGTGGAATGGATTAATCTCTCCCTCATTTACTTGCCTGACTAAGTAGATGGATAGGCATCGTAAATGAACATATTAGATAGGTGAAGTTTCATTTATTAGGTAGTTTAATGATGGAGAAGTCTATAGAAATATCTAGTCTCATGTATTTGGAATTTGGTTTTATGTATGAATGTTTTCTAATCCATGCGAGAATTCAAATCAATAACCAAGTACAAAAAGAGGAAGAAGAAAACTATGTTGGATATGGAATGGATCAAATATAGTGATGCACAAGACTTTTATATGAATATCATAAAACTAATTAGTACTGAAATATTTCATACTTTTAATATAACAATCTCAACAAATAAACTAGTTACCTCATGAACCCCATTAAAAATCAACTTTTATTCACTCATTTTTCCACTTTGCAATATGACCCTGCGATCAACAACTCATCAAATCCCTCACTAAAAATGAGTGCAGGAAGAATGATAAAAAATAAACTAGACTTATCTCCTAGCTTACCTCTCTCTAAATGTTTTCCTCCTTTTCTTGGTTGTCTACTGCTTGTTTTAAATTATTAGATGAGTAGCTCCAATTACTTAACAATTAGGGTCATTGGTTGAACCAACTCTATTTTATTCATAAAATAAAGACCATTTTCTGGAAATATCATTATTTGGCACGTTTATTTCTGTTCGTGTCTAAGAATAAAAAAAATTAAATAAGCACCACTCCCTTCTTCATATGTTTTAAATGTGTGAGCATATTTTGATTATTGAAGAATAACCTCGTAAGAGTGTAAATTTCACTTCCATGAAGTGGGTGAAAATCTAGTCCCTTGTCATTTGTGGAAACCGTTGAATGGATTAATTTCTCCCTCATTTACTTGCCTGAATAAGTAGATGGATAGGCATCGTAAATGAACATATTAGATAGGTGAAGTTTCATTTATTAGGTAGGTGAATGATGGATAATTCTATAGAAATATCTAGTCTCATGTATTTGGAATTTGGTTTTATGTATGAATGTGAAGAAGATCTCAATAGCTCCATTGTTATGTGTGTGCATACTTTGTTTTGTGAATGCCTGCCTCTGATTGAACTTGAACATGGTATCAGAGCATCAGTAATACTCTTAGAATATTGGAGAGCATATTGTAGGATATTATAGAAAAAATTGAAGCTTGATCATCCCACAATAGGAGGAGAAGTGTTTCAGGGAAATCTCATGCAAAAATCAGAAGAAAAACTCTTCAAAATTTTGGGTATTTTAAGGCAGCCACCCCCTCCCTTAGTACAATCCGTTGCTAGGCTTGTCTGGTCACTCTTAACTAGTTCATAAGGATAAACTAGGTCATTTTGGTCAGACTTATCTAGTTCAGAAGGAGCGACATGCCTTTTTTATCACCCAGACTCCCCTAGAAAGTGTAGAAAGAGCACCCAGACTGAGGAGAAAACTCGACCGAGAAAGAAAAAGATTTTGGGTTTTTTGTTTTGACAGAGGAAAAGCCATGTTCGGAAATATTTAATTTAAAAAGGGGGATCCAACTTTCAAAAGTATATTTATGGCATCTAGAAACAATTGAGAGCTCGTGCGAGGACCAATTTTAACGGTTAAGAACTATGATGTATGGTCTTTGAAAATGAAAAATTTTCTCCAATCTGAAGATTTTTGGGAACCAATAGTTAATGGGTTAAAGGAACCAGTTCTAGAGGATCTACTTGCAATGAAAAATGTGCAAAGAAATGCGCTTGGAGAACTTAGGAAGGAGGACAACAAAGCCTTGTGGCTCATTCAACAAGGGTTAGAGGAATACATTTGTTGGCATGTTTTACAGGAAGCGTGTGTTTGTCATTGATGGAAAGAACAACAACGACGATGGAAAGTAGAGATCAAAGCTCAGAAGGGAAATTGCAGTACAAAAACATGATCAAGATCAAACTCCTTGATCATGGATCTACTTCGAGAGTCTTCACGACCATCAGATAAAATTAAGTGTAGGATAGGATAAACAGGGCACAAGGTTTGAGAATTCGGTTATCCAAATATTTGTTAGTCTTCAGATCAAATTAAGTGGAAGGATAGGATAAGAAAATATGGAGGGTTGTTGGATTTAAAACCAAGGCAAAGAAGCATCAAAGACAGATCGAGTCGTCAACCTACCATCATGATGAATGAACAAAATTTGTTTCCGGTCTAAAGATGTGAGGAGGTTACAGTCCGAAAAAATATCACTTCAATAATTTTTCATTTTTAGATTTTAAATTCTCGAAGCCCAAATATCTGAAGAGCCGAAATAAATTATCGACCACTGGATCATCCAAAGTAGATATGAAGTATGAAATCGCCCAAGGAATATTTCAAGCGTCAGATCGTCTGAAGTAAATATGGACCATTTGATCCAGAGTGTTAGTTTGAGTTTTGAAATTCACCAAGCCCAGAGAGTCAGAGAGCTGAAATAAATTATCGACCGCTGGATCATCCTATGTAGATCTTAGTCGTCGGATCGCCCGAAGAATATCTCAAGCATCAGCTCATCCTGAATGAATAAGGACCATCAGATCTGGAGAATATTATTCTAACTCTTACATAAAGGAGATGAATATGTGTCACATCCAGGGACCATGTCAACAAACCACCTCAACAAAGACACATGGAAGACCTCGTCAGCAAGGACATGTGGCAAATCATGTCATCAAGGACATGTGGCAGATCACGTCAGTGACTAACACATGGCAACCGCTCGGCTCGTGCCAAGTCAATATGTGACGTGTTTAATGTTACATCACTCTGAGAGATTTACTTCAGGAGTTTCACCACCAACTAATGACAAAAGTCCTAAAGTCCCGAATGTCGAAGTCTTGAAGTGGACATGGGTCATCCGATATGAAGAACACTTCAGGTGCATCTACAACCGTTAATGATTTTATAGTGGAATCATAATGTAAGTAGAATAGTTGAAGTCCCAAAGTAAATGGTGGCCATCCATATCAATTCTTGATTAAGTCCCAGCTGTTAGATTAAGAAAGAAAGGATAAATGTAAGGATCGAATATGACCATTGATCTGGTTCCGTGATATAAACGTGAATCGTCCGATCCAGTCGTCAAAATCATATTTGAAAGGTTGAAATTCCAGAAGGTCAAATTCCCTAAGTAGAGGAAGAGTCATTGATTGTGATGTATAGGTGTTCACAGATCATCAACTCCAGAAGATTGGCATACAAAAGAAAGCAGAGTTTGAGATTTGAAACTCTTGAAGGCCGGATCATGAAATAAATCACAGTCGTTGATTTAGGGAGGTTAGATCTTATCCGCAAAACTTGAAGGGAAAGATATGAACTGTTAGATTAAGGAACACTGTCAATATTGTGAGATCGATGGTCCCATCTCATTGCAGGGATTGAAGGTCCATGAACTTTAAAAATTTAAGGGCGGGCCGCAATTGAAACCACTATTTTGGAGAAAGGACAAGTGGAGTCTCGAGGTAAATTGTAGGGTGAAACATAGTTTGATCTCAAACTACCTTTGGTCGTACCTACAATCGCATAGTCACATGAGATCATTGCCCAAGGTCACATCAACAAAATATTGGGGAAGGAGCTAGTGTTGCTAAGCTCCACATCGGAGGTTACACATTGAAAAGTAAAAAACAACCTCTATTTGTATAATCCAATAGCATTGATCAAACAAAATCTGATCGAAGGGTTGTTGTTTCACCTTGTGGTTTCTTGATCAGTTATGATTTACTTAGACTAACTGAATCATTGTTGTGGGGCATTGGAATCATTTCTCTTGAGTGTTTTGAGATTCCCGACTTGAGTGTTGGAGATTGGAAGTGTAATGGATGATGAGTGTATGAATAAAATAAAAATGTTGTGACAGGGTGAGGTTGTTGTTTCTCTGTAAAAAGTAGTCGAAGTGTAAGAAATGAAGTTTACAGCATGAACTGAGACAGAAAATGCAAAGATGAAGAACATAAGTTGGACAAAGCAGAAGTGGTGAAAACAATAGACTGTACGAGAAATTAAGTGCAAGAATATGTGAGCAGGAAGACACTGATGCAAGAAGAGCAGAGCAGTGTAGCATAGCAGTGATGAGAATGGTAATCCATTGATAAAAAATATATCACTGTAATAAATTTTAGCAAGCAAAGATTTATATCTCAGGGTTTCAAGTGGGTGCTTGAACACAGGGAGTTGTAGCTTCCATCTGGTTGCATCCGAAAAAGATAGGGTGGTAGGGTGGTGTAAGGGAGAACCATTGTTCTTTGTTATACAGGTTGGTCCATGTGTGACTTGAAGTTGGTGCTTCCATCTAGTTGGTGTTGGAACACTTAGAGAGTTGGTGCTTCCTTCTAGTGTGTTCGAGAGAAAGAAGAGTGTCGGTGCCCTATAAAAGTTGCAACTTGTTAAAGAAGAGTTTGTATCCTCATTTTGAGTTGGTCCTCAAAGATAGATGATGTACAGAACATAAAATATTGCCTATCATTCTAAGAAGAAGAGGTTTTCTCCCTTTATGTGTTTCCTCATGAATATATGTCTCTATGTATATCATATGTGTGATTGATGTTTATTACTTATGGTGTTCATGACTTGGATAATATTGATGATCAATTGGAGAATATTAATAATATTTTAATCAAGACACATTTTTAGTTCAGGAGATTTTAAGATCTCTACCTAATAGATTTAATCAAAAAATTTTTGCAATAGAAGAACTGAATGATCCTAATATTTTGTCTATTGATCAAATTCTAAGAACTCCGAATTCTTATGAAATGAGAATAGGTAAACATAAATCTACCTCTAGAGAAACATCATTAAAAGAAGATAAGAATGAGGATTCTGAGCCTGATGAAATTGAAGGAAAATTTGTGAGAAGTCTAAAGAAAGCATCAGGCAAGTACCAAGGCAAGTTGTCCTTAAAATATTTAAAATGTGGAAATATAGGTCACTTTGCATCTAAGTTTCCACACAATAAGAAGGACCAGAACTATGAAGTTTCAGACAAGTACAATCCAAGAGATTTGGTAAAAATAAAATTTTATGTGTAAACAATGATGACTCTTCAAGAGACACAGATAGTGATTCTTCTTGTGAAGATAAGGTTAATGAATTTATTCATGTGGAAAAAGAGGATTATGATAATAAAATCATAGGAATTGATGTTAATGATGAAGAATATGTGGTTGACTTGGAAGGAGAACTTATCAGGGCCGTAGAAGAAATTGCTAGACTTAGATTTAAGAGGAAAAATAAAAAAAAATTGCTGATACAGTTCGAGAGAGACAGTTGAAAACCTGATGAAAACTTTTCCCTGATAAAAGTGGAATTAGAAGAGGCAAATAAAATACAGGACATTATGAAACAAAAATTATCAGAGAATAAGACAAGATGTGAAGCCTTGGAAGAAGAGGTAGTAAAAACCAGAAAAGAGATGGAGAAGTTTAAAACATTGTATCTCCAAAATCTTCCAAGCATTAAAGCCTCAATATAACTAAACCACATTCTGATCAAACAAAGATCTCCTTTTTTGAAGATTGGTTTAGTCTATGTAAGTGGTTCAAGTAGCAAACGACCAGAAAGAAAAGATCCAATAAAGATGATCAATTTCCAAGTCAACGGACAGTAAGACCATGTAAGTACTCTGCCACCAAAAGCTAATAAAGACAATATGATCCCTGATAAAAAACAAAGATATCAAAATATGGAGCAACAAATTTCGAGAAGAAGGCCATCCTTCAGGTACAAAAATTTATTCCATGGTTATTGTTTTTACTGCTCTAATTTTGGTCATAAGATTGCAAATTGTCAAATTAAGTTTAGAGACATGCAACTGAGGAGATCAAGAAATAAAAAATCTTTGCAACATAGAACTAAGAAACCAATGAGTAGAAAAAGTTGCACCAATCACTTTGAGCTATTTAAAAATGAGATCAAATGCTATTATTGTGATAACTTCGGCCACAAAGATGCAAATTACCATCTGAATAATTACAAATAAGATCCAAGGATAAAACTGTTAGCTAGAAATGCTAGCACGTGGAAAAAGAAAGATAGTGAATAATGTGGTCTAGTACTTTCAGCTCAAAAACAAAAAGACCCCTAGTATATAGACAATGGATGTTCCAAGAACATGTATGGAGACAAGGATAAGTTTTTATCTATAAGTAAAAGCAAAACATGAAATGTGACCTTTGGAAATGATGAACCAAGTAAAATCAAGGGTAAATGGATGGTGAGTTTGAGTAATAGCAAGGGAAAAGCCCAGGATGTTCTTCTTGTAGATGGGTTGAAACATAATTTACTCAATGTAAGTCAAATGTGTGAAAGAGGATGTGAAGTGGTGTTCACTTCCAAAGATTGTAAGATAAAGTCTGTAAACTAAGGACAAGTGGTGGATAAATGCATAAGGGAATATAATAATGTATATGTGCTGAAAGAAGATAGAGAAGAGTGTCATATAAGAAAACATGATGAAAGATGGTTATGGGATAGGATACTTGGACATAAATACTTTGACCACTTAATCAAGCTCAAAAATATTGAGGCAGTAAAAGATCTTCCAAGAAAATTAAAGCCAGAAGATTATGTGTGTAAACCTTGCCAAGTAGGAAAGCTAACTGGGACACAGTTTAAATCCAAGAGCCCTACTTTAACAGAGAAACCACTCCAATTAGTTCATATGGATTTATGTGGACCATCAAGACATGAAGGCACATGGAAGGAAAACTACTTCATGTTGATCATTGATGATTAGTCCAGACTCTCTTGGGTTTCCTTTCTCAAAGAAAAAGCAGAAGCATTTGAGAAAATTAAAATATTTAAGGATTTAACTGAGAATCAAACACACAACAGGTTAAAGGAAGTAAGATCAGGCAAAGGAGGAGAATTTATGTCAAGTGATTTCAAGGAATTTTGTGATAAACATGGGATCAAGAGAGAATACACAATCCCAGGAACTCCATAGAAAAATGGAGTAGTTGAGAGGAAAAACAAAACAATTTAGCAAATGCCCAAGTCAATGATGAATGAGAATAACATTGGTTAAATCTACTGGGTAGAATCAATACACATAGTAGTCCATATTATTAACAAAGCCCACCTCAGACCACACAATGACAAGACCCCTTATGAACTGTGGTATGGAAGACCTGCTTCAATCAAACACTTCAAAGTCTTTGGGAGTAAGTGCTACATAAAGAATAATAATGAAAACCTTGGCAGGTATGATGACAGGGCTAATGAAGGCATCTTCTTAGGATATGCTACCACTAGTAAAGGATATAGATGATTTAATAAAAGATTGTACAAATTAGTTGATTGCATTGATTTAAAGGTTGATGAAGGAGTACCAGTAAGAGAGGTGAGAAATATTGAATCAACAACAAAGGATATAGTTGAATATGAAGAGGAATAGGTCCAAGAATCAGAAAAAGAAGACTCTGAGTCAGATGAAGATACAAATACTCAGGCAGACTCAAATCAGTAGACAACATAAAATCCTTCGTCCAGAATTACTCAAAAGAATCATCCTAAAAGTAAGATAATTGGTGAGAAAGAAAAAGGTGTACAAATCAGAAGAAGGATAATCAAAGACACTGAGCAATCACATATAGCCTTCATATCGATGGTGGAACCCAAGAACCTTAATGAAGCCAGTAAAGATGTAAATTGGTTAAAATCAATGAATGAGGAACTGGATCAAATTGAGAAGAACAACACTTGGGATCTTGTTCCTAGACTGACAGATAAGAATGTAATTGGGTCCAAATGGGTGTTTAAGAACAAAATGAATGAACAATGACAAATTGTTAGGAATAAAGCTATATTGGTCTATAAGGGCTATGCACAAGTTGAAGGACATGATTTTGATGAAACTTTTGCAACAGTTGAAAATTGGAAGCCATCAGAATGTTTCTTGCCTATGCATGTCATAAGAACTTTAAAGTATATCAGATGGATGTTAAGTCAAAATTTTTTAATGGAGATCTAGAAGAAGATGTATATGTGGAGCAACATTAAGGATTTTCACTGACAAATAATCTTGACTATGACTGTAAGTTGAAACAGACATTATATGGACTAAAAGAGGCACCACGACCTGGTATTATAGACTGGACAAATTTCTAAAGGAAAAATTGTTCAAGAAATGGATTGTTGGCAGTAATCTGTACATTAAGTCTAAAGGTGATGATTTATTAGTTGTTTTGGTTTATGTAGATGACATTATTTTTGGATGCACTAATGACCCTTCAATTCAGTAGTTTTCTAATTCAATGCAGACTGAGTTTGAGATGTCCAGGATAGGAGAACTGTCATATTTTCTTGGTTTACATATCAATCAGAGTTCTGCAGGGATATTTATCTCTCAAGAAAAGTATTTGAAAGAGATGTTAAAGAGGTTTCAGATGGAAGATTTCTCTCTTGTTAGTACACCTATGGTGGTTGGTTGCAAGATCAACAAAGATGATATTACACCTGATGTTGATCAAAGAACATATCGATCGATGATAGTAAGTCTTCTTTGCATCACAACATCCCATCCTGATAGAATGCAACATGTTGGAATGGTAGGTCGTTATCAGTCTTCTCCTAAAAAAAGTCATTTAGCAGATGTCAGGAAAATATTCAAATATTTGAAGGGTACAATGAATTATGGTCTTTGGTATCCTAGAAATCATAATTTTTAATTAACTCCATATTCAAATGATGATTGGGAAAATTTTTTGGATGAGAGAAAGAGAACTAGTGGAGGTACATTCTTCTTAGGTGTTTCGTTAGTAGCATGGCTTAGTAAGAAGCACGGATCTATTTCATTATCAACTATAGAGGCAAAGTACATTGTTGCACTCAGATTTTATGGATGATACAAACTCTTGCAGATTTGAAGGTAACTTATACTGATCCAATTCCACTTCATTGTGATTATGCCAGTGCCATTAGTGTCTCCAAGAATCCTATCATCCATTCAAAGATGAAGCATATGCCAATAAAGTATCATTTTCTCAAAGAGAAGGTTACAAACAGAATTGTTTCACTAAATTATATTCCTTCCACAGAAAAAATTGCAGACATCCTTACTAAACCCTTAGCCAAGACACCATTTGAATATCTTTGTCAGAAGATGGGTGTCATCCCTTGTCTCACCTAAGATATTCCATCTTGTCAAGGGGAGTATGTGTTGGTTGAATATCAGATACCTCCAAAAAGTACTGCAACAACTCAAGGGGAGCATATTTGTTTTGACATTGATGTGAAAGGGGGAGAAAAGGTGTGGTATGGATTCTACAGTTGGAGGTATAAGGAGAATACTGCAACCTTTCAGTGTTTCCATCAATGCCAAAGAGGGAGATTGTTGGCATGTTTTACAGGAAGCATGTGCTTGTCATTGATGGAAAGAAAAGAAACAATGATGGCAAGAAGCTCGGAAGGGAAAGCGCAGTACAGAAACATGATCAGGATCAAAATATTTGATCGTGGATCTCCTTTGAGATCATTCATAACCGTCAGATCAAATTAAGTGAAGGATAGGACAAACAGGGCACAAGGTTTCATAATTCGATTATCCAAATCTCCATCAACCATCCGATCATATTAAGTGGAAGGACATGATAAGAAAATATGAAGGGTCATTGGATTTAAAATCAAGGTAAAGAAACATCGCAGAAAGATTGATTTGTCGACCTAAGATCATGATCAACGAACAACATTCGTTTCAGGTCTAAATATGTGAGGAGGTTACGCTTCGAAAAAATATCACTTCAATAATTTTTTCAGTTTGAGATTTGAAATTATCGAGGCCTGGAGAGTCGGAGAGCTGAAATAAATTCTCGACCATTGGATCATCTAAAGTATATCTCAAGTGTCAAATCTCCCAAAGAATATCTCAAGCGTCGGATCGTTTGAAGTAAATTTGGGTTGTCTGATCCAGAGCGTCAGTTTGCATTTTTAAATTCACGAAGCTCGAAGAGCTGGAGAGCTGAAATAAATTCCCGATCACTGGATCATCTAAAATAGATCTCAGTCATCATATCACCCGAAGAATATCTCAAGCATCAGATCATCCTAAATGAATAAGGACCATTGGATCTGGAGAATATTATTCTGACCAGTATATCAAGGAGATGAATATGTGTCACATCGGGTGACCACGTCAATAGACCACCTTAGCAAGGACATGTGGCAGACCTCGTCAGCAAGGACATGTGGTAGACCATATCAGGAAGGACATGTGGCACACCATGCTAGCGAGTGACACGTTGAAACCACTCAAACCATTCTAATTCAACAAGTGACGTCTGTAATGTTATGTCCTTCTGGGAGATTTACTTTGGGAATGTTCACCACCAACTAATGAAAAATGTCTTGAAGTCCCGAGTGTTGAAGTCCTGAAGTGGACATAGGTCGTCCGATATGAAGAACACTTTGGGTGCATCTACAACCGTTGGTTATTTTAAAGTGGAAGGACAGTGTAAGTAGAATAGTTGAAGTCCCTGAGTAAATGATGACCATCCATCTCAATGGTTAATTAAGTCCTAGCCATTGGATTAAGAAAGAAATGATAAATGTAAGGATCGAATATGACCATTGATCTGGTTCCATGATATAAACATGAACCATTTGATCCGGTTGACGAAATCATATTTGAAAGGTTGAAAGTCCAAAAGTTCAAATTCCCGAAGTAGAGGCAGAGCAGTAGATTGCAAACGACAGGTGTCCGAAAATCATTGACTCCAGAAGATTGGCATATGAAAGAAGGTAGGGTTCGATATTTGAAACTCCCGAAGCCCGGATCACGAAATAAATCACAATTGTTGATGTAGGGAGGTTAGATATGATTTGCAGAACTTGAAGGGACAGATCTGAATCATAAGATTCAGGAGAACCATCAAGATTGTGAGATCAATGGTCCCATCGCATTGTGGGGATTGAAGGTGCGTGAACTTTAAAAATTTAAGGGCAGGCCGCAATTGAAACCATAGTTTTGGAGAAAGGACACATGGAAGCTTGAGGTAAATTGCTGGGCAAAACACGATTTGATATCAAACCACCTTTAGTTGCACCCACAATCGCATGGTCACATGAGATCGTCACCCAAGGTCACATCAACAAAAGATAGGGGAAGGAGCTAGTGCTTCTCAGCTCCACATCAGAGGTTACACATTGAAAGGTAAAAACAAACCTCTGCATGTATAATCCAACAACGTTGATCAAACATAATCTGATCCAAGTGTTGTTGTTTCACCTTATGGTTTCTTGATCAATTAAAATTCATTTACACTAACTAAATCATTGTTATGGGGCATTGGAATCATTGATATTGAGCATTTTGAGATTCTGACTTGAGCGTTTGATATTGGGAGTGTAACAGATGACGAGAGTATGAATAAAATAAAAATGTTGTGATAGGGTGAGGTTGTTTTTTCTCTGTAAAAAGTAGTTGAACTGTAAGAAATTAAGTTTACAACATGAACTGAGGGAGAAAATGCAGAGATGAAGAACATAAGCTAGACAGAGAAGAAGTGGTGAAAAAAATAGATTGTACGAGAACTTAATCCCAAGAAGATGCGAGCATGAAGACACTAATGCAAGCAGAGCAGAGCAGTGTAGCAGAACAATGATGAGACTAGTAAACCATTGATAAAAACTATATCACTGTAATAAATTTCAGCAAGCAAATATCTCTATCTTAGGGTGGTAGGGTGGTGCTAGCGAGGACTATTTTCCTCATAGTTTCAAGTGGGTGCTTGAATACAGGGAGTTGTAACTTCCATCTAGTTGCATCCAGAAAAACTAGGGTGGTATGGTGGTGCAAGGGAGATCAATTGTTCTATGTTATACAGGTTGGTGCCTGTGTGACTAGAAGTTAGTGCTTCCATTTAGTTGGTGCTGTAACACTTAGGGAGTTGGTGCTTCCTTCTAGTGGGGTGCTAGATAAACTAGAGGGTTGGTTCTCTCTACAAGTTGCAACTTGTTAAAGAATAGTTTATAGCCTCATTTTGATTTTATTCTCAAAGATAGATGATGTACAGAACATAAAAGACTGCCTATCATTCTAAGAAGAAGAGGTTTTCTCCCTTTATGGGTTTCCTCATGAATATATGTCTATGTGTATATCATATGTG
>JZKD02S0014361.1:358290-374061 GCA_000966675.3 Picea glauca
GCAATAGATCATTCCAAACATGCATGGGATATTCTCAAAATATCCTATCATGGCACAAAAAAAGTAAAAAATGAAAAGTTGTAGACACTCAAGAAGCGTTTTGAGACTCTTTAGATGAAGGATTTTTATTATGTTGATCATTTCGTGACCCGCGTCACGAGCATCGTGAATCAACTATGCACACATGTAGAATACATTCAATAGACAAAATTCATTGATAAGGTAGTTTGTATCCTTCCTGATAAGTTTAATATGGTTTTAGTTGCCATAGAAGAGTCGAAAGACCTGTCAACACTCACTTGAATAAATCATGGGATATATGTTAACCCATGAAAATAGGTTCAGTCGAAATAATGAATATTTGGAGAATGAATTTAAGTCTTTTTCCTCCATAATTAGAGGCATAGTTCGAGGGAATAGAAGAAGAGGAAGATGAGGAAGAGGAATCTCTCAAGGAGGAAAGACGCCAACTTCAGAATGCTCAAGACAACGTGAACAGTCAGAACGAAAGCACTCTCAAAACTAAAGGGGGAGAAGCAAAAAATTTAATCATTCAAGATGGACTAACAAATCAAGGATCCATTTCTATTACTGCAATAAATTTGGTCACTACGAAAGTGAATGCAGAAACAAGGAAGCAAATCTAATTAGGGGTAGGGAAAATGTTACCAACACTAAAGAAGGAACATCTGAATCAATGTTCTTCTCATGTCAAGTCACAGAAGAAGCAAGAAACATTAATGATCTCTAGTTGTTGGATAGTGCCTGCAACAATCATATGATAGGTAACAAATATGGGTTTTTTATTTTAGATACATATGTCTCATCTCAAATTAAATAGGGAGATGATTATCAAAAGAAAGTTTTAGGCAAGGGTGTAATTTCTGCATTGACCAAGCAAGATGAAAATAAAGATATCCATGATCTTTATTATGTACCTGGTCTTAGCAATAATATAACGAGTGGAGGGAAGATGAATGAACATGGTTATAGTCATTTTTTAAGGTTGCAACTGTACAATCTTGGACAAACCACCTAGTAATAAAATCATAGCTACAATACAAATGACCAAAAATAGAATTTTTCCTTTGATATTAAGAAATGGAAATTTATCACAGTCATATTCCAAAAATGTGTCAAGATTAGATGAGACTTGGTTTTGGCATATTAGATATGGTTGTTTACCATTTAGAAGTCTCATTATTTTACAAAAAAAATCTATAGTCAAATGTCTACCCATTATAAATGATCAAAAAAGTTCCTGTGAGAGTTGTATTTTGGCCAAACACCAAACGGATAGTTTTCCCAATACTTCCTATAGAGAAAATAGAATCTCGAGCTAGTCCATATACACCTTCTTGGTCCAATGCAATCTCAATAAATAGGAGGAAACTTTTATTTTCTAACGTTTATTGATGATTTTAGCAGGAAATCATGGGTTTATTTATCAAGCACAAATCAGATACATTTGAAAAATTCAAAGAATTTAGATCTTTGACAGAGAAACTGAGTGGAAAATACATCAAGGTACTTAGACTAGATTGAGGAGGTGAGTATGACTCCAAATAATTTTCAACATATTGCAGGAAATATGGGGTGAAGAGACAATTTACCACAAGATACACTCCACAACACAATGGAGTAGCTGAAAGAAAGAATCAAACAATAATGAATATGTACAGAAGTATGTTGCAGGCCAATAATTTCTCAAATGAATAATGGAGTGAAGGAGTGGAATGATCAGTTTATATTTTGAATGTATCACCAATGATCATTTTGAAAAATCAAGTCCCTCAAGAAGCATGGAGTGGTATAAAATCAAGTGTTTCTCATTTTAAAGTTTTTGGTTGTGTGGATTATGCTCATTTTCCTGAAGAGATGATGAGAAACATTGATGATATCAGTGAAAAATGCATATTTTTAGATATAGTGAACAATCTAAAGCATACAAGATGTATAATATTATTACCAATAAGCTGATAGTAAGAAAAGATGTGAAATTCCAAGAAGATAAATCTTGGGATAACCAAACAAGTGAAATGATTGTAGATCAGATTCCTTCTATAGAGGAATATAAGAAGGTGGAAGCTACATGACATCAAGAATATCCACCAATAATTCCAATATTGAAATTACAAGGCCAAGGAGGAAAAAGATAGCATAATCCATATTCTTCTTCTAACAATTATTCAGATCCCACTATAGCAAATCTAAGGAACCAAAAAACAAGAAGCTTGAGATAAATCTATGAGAAGAATGATGATGTGGATGAAAAAGAAAACTTTTCTATGTTATCCTATCAAGCATTATATTTTGAAGAAGTAGTCAAAGAATAAAAATGGGTCAATGCAATGAAAGAATAAATTGAATCAATTGAAAGAAACAACACATGGAATCTTGTGTATATTCCTACAGGTTAAATCAACATTGGAGTTAAATGTGTGTATAAGAAAAATTTCAATGAGAAAGGAAAAGTATAGAAGCAAAAAGAAATACTTGTATAAAAAGGGTTTTCTCAAGAACCCGACATTAACTATGGAGAAACATTTGTTCCAGTAGCATGTTTGCATACTGTCAAAGCAGTTTTGGCAATTGCATCTCAAAACAAATGGCCAATCTATCAAATGTACGTTAAATAATCTTTTCTAAATGAATTTTTATAGGAAGACATTTATGTGGATCAATCACAAGGATTTTAGATTAAAGGTAAATAGTACAAAGTGTACATATTGAAGAAAAAATTGTACAGTTTAAAGAAATCTCCAAGATCTTGGTACAGTCACATTGATTCCTATTTTCTCAACAATTGGTTCAACATGAACAATAATGAACCCACACTTTACACTAAAAGAGATCAGAAAGGTAATATTTTGATAGTTTGTCTTTATGTTGATGACATTATTTATATGGGAAATTTGTTATTGAATGAATTCAAAGTATCCATGCAAAGTGAATTTGAGATGACTGATATCGGTCTTATGAAATATTTTCTGGGAATTGAAGTTGAGCAATATGAAAAGGGAAATTGTATTTGTTAGCAAAAATATGCCACAGATATTTTGGAAAGGTTTAAAATGAAAAAATGCAAGCCAACATATGCACCAATTGCAACAGGTACAAAGCTAAGTAAGCAAGATGAAGGAACATCAATTTATTATACCTTTAATAAGAGTCTTGTAGGAAGCCTCGTGTACCTTACATCTATGAGGCCAGATATTATGTCCGCAGTGAGCTTAATTTTGAGATTTATCAAATATCCTAAAATATCTTATTGGAAAGTTGGAAAAAAGATCTTGAGGTATATTGCAGGTACAAAAGAGTATGGAATTTGGTATTCAAATTCAGAAGATGATTCATTTGTTGGATATACAGATAGTGATTTTTCAGGTAGCGTTGATGATAAGAAAATTAATTTTGGGTACACATTTCTGTTCGATACAAGTTTAATTTCATGGGATTCAAAGAAACAACCCATCATCAAAATTTATTCAGCAGAAGAAGACTATGTGGGAGGATCCTTAGTGATATTTCACATGAAGATAAGGAGACATATCCTATATATTATGAAAACAATTCAACAATTGTACTATCTAAGAATCATGTGTTTCACCGAAAGACTAAACACATTGATACTCGCTATCATTTCATATGCAAGCTTGTCAACGATGGTAGCATCATGCTAGTTGTTTTTGGTTTGAAAGAGAAATTAGCATATATCTTCACCAAACCATTGGGAAGAAATACTTTTGAATTTGAGAGACAACACTTAGGCATTGTTTGTGCTTATTTTTGTAATGGTCGAAATTAAGGGGGTGTGTTGAATGGAGAACATGACTAAGTAGATGGATACGAATCATAAATGTATAGATTAGATCGGTGATGTTGCATTTATTAGGTAGGTGAAGCATGAATAATTCTAGAGAAATATCTATTCTTATGTATTTGGAATTTAGTTTTATGTATGAATGTGAAGAAGAGATCAAGAGATTCACTTTTGTGTGTGTGCATACTCTATTTTTTGAATGATTTCCCATGAGAATCTCACAATATTGCAGTGTCACCAAATGTTCTTCTAGCATCAACTACTCAGTTGATTATTCAACTTGTTTCCAGTCAATTAGCAAAATCGTGACGCTAGATCATTGTTGGTCATCCTTACTACTTACAATTGCATCATTTCTTGTTCTCTCTAATAAAGTATCACTTCTTAGGTTGGCTTTATTTTGAAAGCCCAACAAGCTTGATGATACATTTTCTCGAATACCATCAAATTGTTGTTGTTCATTAGCATGTGTCTTTTGATTAACTACAATGTAGTTTTTCTTCAAGACCCGTCCATATGTGTCTACATGCCTTAGAACTATGTTTGTATTTTCATGGTTTCGTTGATGTCTAGGGTGGCGTGATCTGATAAGAAATATGTCATGCATTTTCTCACAAGTATCAACATTATTCTCACTATATCATGCATGTCCTTCATCAAATCCATCATCAATTTTAGGTTTCTTTGGAGTGCAATTTCCATGATAATATAATGCCTCTAAGATATGAGGTTGTGTTTGGATTGGTGTCCAATTCTCATGTGGTAGAAACACATTAGTGGATTAAAAAGATATGGTAGTAAGTTATGATAATTCTGTAGCTCACCTTTTTAGAACATATTTAATTAGGTACTCTCAAGGAAAGGATTCATGGAGAACACATCCATATTTTCAATCTAAAAAACAAAACAAAAATTATATGGAAATTTGGGTATGTTACATATTGTAACTTTTTTGCAATAACGAAGACTTAGTCAGGTGTTAATCATGGTTTGTGGTACCCACACTATTTCTTTGTTTGTCTTCATTTGTTCTGCAATTGTTCTCTTGGTTTCTCATGTTCATGGATGTATTCTTCTATGAGACTAAGTGTTAAATTGTGTCAACAATCGTCTAAGTATACAAGAGTTTCACTAGAGTAATATTGTGACTAGAAAGTATCCTATAACGGAGTATGGGTGTGTTCTAGGTGAACATGCTTAGTGACGATGAAGTATTCTTAGTGTGCCAAGCAACCAATTAAGAATTTTCACAATGGGGTCGTTACATGTTTGATAATATATCACATTTTCCATTGGTAATATGTTTATGATATTTTTATTTACAATATATTGCATGTTGTTTGATTTCAATTTGTAATGTAATTCACTCAAACCTTTCGCATACTATTATTAATATGGAAAAAATTATACACACACACACACACACACACACACACACACCCACACACACACACACACACACTCATTTATTTACACACATCTCCCTCATACCACTCATTAATTTTTTATCCATAATATTTTTTTTGTGTGTATTTTTTCTTAACTTTCTGTTACTCTTTATATATATATATATATATATATATATATATATATATATATATATATTCACTATGTGGGTAGGTTCTTTTTAAGTCCCTCTACACTCTTAATTGAAAAGGATAAGGACATGACACAACTGCTAGACGTCACTTACAACAATAGAATTTCCTCCACCAACTATATGTGCAGACAGGTTTGAAGGAAACAATTTCTAGAGCCATGCCATCCAATCATTAAAAAATGCCTTGGGCATCTTAACAAGTGGAGTCTTATTCTGAAGGATTGATTCCTATCTTAACGAACTTGATACTGGAGAGGATTGAAGGCGGGAATTCAAATTTTCCAAAACCTACAACTACCCTTCAATGGAAGATAGGGTAGATTGTTGTTTTTCCAAACACTCATGGGACATTGGGGGACCTACAAACTAGCGCATACTCTTTCCACTACACTAATGTTGGATTTTCTACCACATGTGGTTAGGGGAGATATCTCATTTCCATATTTTAGTGGAGCATACACCTATTCCACCTTTTTAGTGGATAAATCAAACATTTATAGACTTCTTGTCACTTCTCAGTAGTTAATTTCCCTATCTTTTCCTAGTAGTCTGGACTATCACTTCACACTAGGGTTTTTAAATTCACCATTTAATATGTTTCCCTATTTTACTCCTGGCCTTTACTATACTATAGTGGAGTTTAGATGGTGTCAGTTTACACCCCCACGAGATGCACATTGATGGAGGCTGCAGTTAACACTCTTATGGGTGTAGCTGACGTGGACCTCTGGTGCAGTGCATGCCTCTTCTCCTTGGTGGATGAGCTCACCTTTCGTGTGTGACATAACTCTAAGTTGTGGGGTGATACACGCCTATATTCCATCTCGAGATCATCCATTTCCTTTCTATTATCTCTGGTCGCTCCCTCAGACAAAGTTATCCCCTCTATTGAGCATATGATATACCAATTAGCCCCTCCCTCTAGTTATTCACCTTTTGTAGTTGCATAGGAGTCAGATAATTTATTCTCTCCTCAGAAGATTTCTCAAAATCTATCCCTTGAGTTTCACAAGATGTTTTCCCCTTTTCACTACCATGTTTCTCCATCTATAGCTCTACCTCTACTCCCCATAGAACGTAACTCGTCATTGAGTGATGCGACTACCTCCTAAGTGGACCAAGACTTTTTAGGAATTGCTAGGTACTCTCAAACAAAGGGAGCATACACTATTACATGAAGAAAAAAGTTTGTTCTTATACCTTGGTGTTCAAATAAGACCAAAAAAAAGATGGTTCTTCGAGTAAACATAGGACTAGAAGACTCAGTTACTTTGGCTCTGTGTACACTTGTGGGTGGACTCTGCTATCGACATCTTTGGAAAACCGACCTGGCAGTATGGGTGCAGAATTCCTGGCGGCCATTTCTTGGATATGTGCCTAAGATTTCCTTTCTTACGAGAGGGAAACTTAGTTTCCACCTTCATTCTTCTGAAGACTCTACTCTGATCCTGGACTGACTCTGGCAACTAGATGGTGGAAACTTAATGCTGAAAAGAAGGTGTATCAGTTTTGATCCTTCACAAGACTATTTTCATCTGCGACACTTTTTGGTACTCTTTCCTGGCTTACCTTTGTATCTATGGAATGAGAAAGCCTTCGAGGTTGTTGGAAACACTCTTGGGAAGTTTATTAGTGTGGATTTGAACGCTCTTGTAGAACTAGTTAAAATGGTGGGAAATGTTCTCGTTGAAGTTGACATCTATGAAGGACTGCTAGAATCCATTGAAATCAATTGGATAGGACACATCATCCATCAAAATATGGATTATTTGGTCATCCTCTTTTGATTCACCTACTAGAGAAAGATAGGTCATTTGAGAAGAAATTGTTTGGGTCCTATGGAGGAAGAACAGTTGGAGGAAACAATGCTAGATCTATATTCCATACTGGACTCTGAAGGAGTGAACTCACTGGCCTCTTTCCAAGATTATTTTGGAGCAAGCAACATTGAGGTCTCCGACTCTATCACTAGTAAGTTAAAACTTATCTTCCCATAGTTTTAATTATCATTGATTGCTTGGGGAAAGGAACAATTGGACTTCTCTTCTACTGTGGTTTCGGGTAACTCATATACACACTTGGGGGATTCATCATTGATTCAGGATAATATAGATGTTCTGACTGCTACTGATGATACCATTTTGAGGAGGGGAAAACAGACCCTCATATCACTAGACTCCTTGAATCCTCGAGTTCTCTATAGTCCTATGGAAGAGACTCTACAGGTACCTTCCACTTTTGTAGACTCTCCTACCTTTCCTTTTGAGACTGCAAGGGGACTTGGTGTTGAGTCTTTTGAGCTAATTGGGGATTCCATCAACCTACACTTTAGAGAATTAGATCTTGGTGATATCCCCTTAAGAGATGTTTTGGACAGTTTGGTCCCATCATACAGAGAAGCAATTACTCTCATCCCACTTCCTACTTACTTGGGGAGATATGTTATTCGACCAAAGAAGTTGGTTGTGGCCTCAGGATGTCTTGATAACATAGGGGAGGACCTAGGAAAATACTACTCCTGGTCGAAGGGGAGGGGTTTTGAGTATTCACCCATTAAAACCAGGAGTGCTCGTCGAAAAGCGGGTCCTCCTTCCATTCTTCCAGCTACAAACCATACTCTTCATCCTCATCTCGAAGAACTAAGAAGCATGAAATCCCTTGCAAGAGATAAACCATTATTTTTATCTCCCTCAATATCATATTGGTCGGGGGGACCCTCAAATCTGCCTCCTTTAGAACATTGCTTACCAGGACTTTCCCAAATATTATCTTCCTACAAGAAACATTGGTTGATGGATTAAAAGAAAGGATATTTATGAAATTTTTTTTTCCTAACTAGCATACCTGTATAGTTATCTCTTTAGGTACTTAGGGAGGACTTCCAGTTACCTTGGATTGTTCAAAATTTACTTTATCCCCTTACCTTTGTCATGGTGGTATCCTCTTGACAGGTACCAGTCTTTGAAATGATCAGTCAATCACTCTACTTAATTTTTATTCACCCTGCTTCGACAAAAAAACGTTTGGGACAAGGTGGCAGCTAGGGGACTACTTTATCACACAATTTTGATTGTAGCAGGGTATATAAAATTTACTACAAATGTTGGAGAAGTGTGGGGAGCTTCGACATATCTGGCCCATTTGGCTGGTTATTTTATTACACCCCTACAAGAACACTTACTAGTGGACTTCCCTCCGAATGATTTAGTACCAAATTGGCACAATTGTCATTGTGGTTTGGAGGCTATCTCAAAAAGACTAGACCGGGTTCTTTTGTCCGAAGAGTTAACTATTCAATATGGAAGGATCAAAACCTAGGTCGATAATACTTTTTTGTCGGATCATGCCCCGATCCTTCTGGAATTGGACTCTCCACCTACACCTAAGCATTTTCCTTTTAAGTTCAATTCAAGTTGGTTGCTCGAGTCATATTTCAACTCCATTGTTAAATATTTCTGGAAAGATACCATTTTTTTGACCAAGATCGGGGTGCAATTTTTTTTCTTGGAAATGCAAGACTCTAAAACTCTGTATCAATCACTGTGCCAAAAATATTAGAAAAAAAAAATTGCTCAGACTGAAACAGTTGGATATTGATCTACTAGCCTTCGTACAAGAAAACATATAAGAAGGGTGGCTTTGGGGAATGCATAATAGCTTGAAACAATTGGAAATTGAATGGAACCAGATCATCCTTGCAGAAGAAGCTCTGTGGCGACAATGGAGTAGGGCTACCTAGATTAAATGTGGCGATCAAAATTCAAAATTTTTTCATTTGTTTGAAAGTTTTAGTAGAAACAAAAAGAAGATTTGGGAAATCAAAGATGATTTAGGATTCATCCAAAAGGGACAACAAGCATTAAAGATAGCAACTACAAACCACTACAAATATTTTTATGGTGAAAATGAACACATTAATCTACATGATTCAGTCAAGGTGGCCATAATTTTCCCACGTACGGTCATAGTGGAGGACTCAAACCTTTTGGATATCCCATGTACATTACAAGAAGTTTGGGATGTTCTAAATTCGTTCAAAAAATATAAAATTCCAAGCCCCGACGTTTGGATTGTAGAATTATTTTTACATTTCTTTGAGTTAGTTTGGGATGAACTTCTATAATTGGTGGAAGATTCCAAGTTAAGAGAAAAAGTGATTGGTTCATTAAATTCTATCTTCCTGACACTTATCCCAAAAGAAAACAACCCCACATATTTCGACGATTACAAATCTATTTCTCTTTGCAACCTGTGTTATAAATTGATCTCTTCAATTATTGCAAATAGGCTAAAGCTTGTCCTCTAGGGATCTCCGTCAGATGAACGATTGGTTTTTTTAAAGGGAAGACATATTTTAGATTCCATTGGAAGGGCCCAAGAATGCTTGCACATTAAAAATACAAATAATTCCAAGGCACTTATTTTGAAACTAGATCTCAAGAAAGCCTTTGACTTCATTGATTGGGACTTCCTTCAATTGATCTTGATTCAATTAGGTTTCAATCAATAGTCTATAAAATGGATCATGAACTACATGAAAAGTTCCAATTTTGTTGTCCTAGTTAATGGTGAAACATCATCTTTCTTTCATAGTGGCTAAGGTCTGAAGCAGGTTTGTTCACTCTCTCCTCTTTTGTTATTCTTGGTCATTGAAGGTTTGATTGTTCTTCTAAAAAATGGTCATACGGAAGGGAAGCTATCTAGGGTTAAAGTTTCTAGGATACTTAAGATATTACATATTTTATTTGTTGATGATGTATTAATTATGACAAACGACTCTATACAAGAATGGAAGGAAGTAAATGAAACTTTTCTCACCTTCTGCAGTGCCTCGGGCTTGCTGATAAATTGGACAAAGTTGACTTTCCATTATGCCAGAATTCATGAGTAGCCTCTAGAAATACTAAAATAACTCTTCCCTTATAACTTTGTGCATCTCTCTGAAGGATTTAAGTACCTTGGTTATTATATCAAATCTGAATCATATAAGGTAACTGATTGGAATGGGCTTGTTGGAAAGGTGGAGAAAAGAATTAGACACTAGTGCAACAGATGGATCTCCTTAGGAGGTCATTACACACTCATCAAAGTATTTTTAGAAGGAAAACTAGTTTACTGGATGGCCTTAGCAGCAATACCGATCACTGTTTTACACAAGCTAAAAGAATTAACCTACAATTTTCATTGGTTAGGTTGTATCAATTCTAAATGCATACATATTTATGTTTGGATTCACTCGCCAAACCAAAATATAAAGGAGGCTAGGGGATTAGAAATATATTCATTTTTAACAAAGCTCTGACCACAAACTCCCTCTAGTGTGTGCTAACAAAAGATGGAATCTGGCACTCTGTAATCAAATACAAGTAACTCCCCCATTGTTTGATGGCCAACAGGTTTAGAATAGCTACTAACACAGTGAGAGTGGCCTCACACACTTGGAAAAACCTGGTAAAATCAGTAAATTTTCTTACCCATTGTCTTTGTTGGAGTCCTGGGTCAGGACACTCAGTTATTATTGGGAGGGACAAAATCCTAGGAATGGGGGTATCCTCCTTATCTCCCCATCTTCTTACAATTTTAAACTCATTAAACATCAGTTATCATTTTCAAGCCAAAGGAAACTCTAGACACAGGATCCTATCTGACTGTTGGAAAACTAGTGATGAAATTGGATTTCCAACTGCATTATATTTGGAGTGGGATTTGTTCTATATTATCACAATAAACAATGTCTACTTAGCAATATCAAACACTCTTTGGGTTCATAATTCAAGTGGCTAGAGAAGAAAACTATTGTCTTGGAACATACCTCAAAAAATAAGATTATTCATCTAGATTTCTACTGAAAACAAAATACATACTTGGGACAATCTACAAAGGAAAGGCTAGGTTGGACCCAATATCTTCCATCTGTGCTCCAGGGATGTATAAATAGTGGTACACCTAATTTTGAAGTCTCCCTTCACCAGACTAGTCTGGGACATTATCACCATCGAAAAAAATATTTTTACTGCCTGGGATGGGAACACACTAATTGACTACTTCGATACCTATATAAAAAATGAGTGAAACTATAAAACTCTTCCATCATTAGTTTTTTGGTTCCTGTGGCTGAAAAAAAATAAAAAATTATTCGAAAATGGGTTTCCTTCCTCAACTGCAGTTTTCTACAAAACCCTTTGTATGCTTACTAATTGGACAAGTCTACATCCAAGACAAGAGGTAATCAAAAAATAATTTAAGACAAACATTCGAGAGGGTTTTCTTACAAGCAGGTTTGATGGTGCAGCACAGTCAAATGGTCTACAAAGTGGAGAAAGGGGATTTTTAGGGATTTTAAAGAACTCTCATTACAGATGGACCTTCAATTGTGGCCAAGGTACCAACACTAGGGATGAATTATTGGGGGCTTGTGCTACTCTCCACTTGGATTCTAGATTAAACACTGATTCTCTAGAAATCTTTAGGGACTTTGAAATTTTTATAGACTGGTTAAATAGCAGGGGAAAACTACAGGTCATTTCTCTTCAAGGCTAGAAGGAAAGAGTCATAGAGTTGCAAATTAATTTCGGGACGATCAACTTCAAACATACCTATTGTGAGCACAAGAAGGCAACTGATTTTCTTTCAAAGACTTCTCTCCATAAACAAGTTGGTTTAATCACTTACAATCACTTGCTAGATGGGCATGCGCCCCCCCCCACATTTTCTAAATATTTATTAGTACTTACATTTTATTTGTATCTAGCGGTCTATCCTTGCAGAGAAAAGCTTATTAGTAATGCTTTTATTTTGAGGAAAAAAAAAGGTTCAGCTTTGAGACAGTCAAAACACTCGAGTTTTCTATTTTTTGTTTTCCCTTGGATCACTCAAACTTGAAACTTGTGTATTACTATTTTGATATTTCACACTTTTAAAGGTGAAAAGAACAATGTAGGCGCTAGATATATTTGGTACTGAAGGTTTTTGGCTTTTGTAATCTTGCTATGAGAAGAAAATTATATTTTAATATAATTGATAAATCGTTTTGTTGGAAAAAGGTTATTTTTAAGTTCTTAACATGAATTTGACATGTAGCATTTAAAAATATATTATTAACAAGAAAATGAAATGGGCCATAAATAAAATATCCTAATGTACACGTTTAGTAAAAATATTTCAATGTCAATTTTATTTATACAACAATTCAAAGTAAAAAATTGTTATGGTTAAAACATTTTAATGGCACAATGCTTAGTGGTATGAAGGAGATATGTAATTCCTAACATGCTGAACATGGATTTGACACACACACACACACACACACACACACACACACACACACACACAAGAACCATGCTAAATATATCTTAACTCTAAATCTATAATTAGTGGAGAGTGAATTTCTTAACGATAAAAACATTTTTAGATTGAAAAAAATGAAAATAAGGTTTACACCTCAACAGATTTCATCCCTTTATCACCTATTGGGATCAAATGTCATAATTGTTATTCAAAATTATGACCGAAATAAATTCATATTAAACATCGTTTATATTTTTATTGAAATTCATGGGCTCTTTGTTGGTAGTGAAATCCATGGCCTTCAATTTCATGGTTAAATTTTTTATGACACCAATGTCAAGTTAAATCTTTTAATGCCAATTATACATAGTTAAAATTTGGTACTATAGTTTGAATTGGTTTGGTTTAATTCATGGTTTGAGTTTATTGATATTGAAAGTTATAGAGTAGAAGTCGTGGCTTGAGTTTGTTGGTAGTGAAAACCATGACCTTCAATATTATCAACAAAAACAACAAAAGCAAGTAATGTGTTAATACTAACCAACCCAACAAACTTTAAGCATCTATAATTTGGTATTGAAATCCTTGGCTCCAACAAACTTTATGCATCTATAATTTGGTATTGAAATCCTTGGCTTGACATTTCAAGCCATCCAAATTTTTTGTTTGTATGAATTGATTTTATTGATATTAAAAATCATAGATTGAGTTTGAGTTTGATTGTACTTAAAAGTCATATCTTGAAAATCATTGATTGGATTTGAATTTGTTGGTATTGAAAGGCATGGCCTATAATTTGGTATTGAAATCCTTGGCTTGACATTTTACGACATCCAAAATTTTTGTTTGTGTGAATTGATTTTATTGGTATTAAGAGTCATAGCTTGAAAATCAGTGATTGAGTTTCAGTTTGTTGGTACTTAAAACTCGTATTTTGAAAATCATTGATTGGCTTTGAGTGTATTGGTATTGAAAGACATGACCTATAATTTTATATTAAAATCCTTGGCTTGACATTTCAGGGTATCCAAAAATTTTGTTTGTATGAATTGATTTTATTGATATTAAAAGTCATAGCTTGAAAATCATTGATTGAATTTGAGTTTATTGATACTTAAAAGTCATATCTTGAAAATCATTNTCTTTTCCTAGTAGTCTGGACTGTCACTTCACACCATGGTTTTTAAATTCACCATTTAATATGTTGCTCTATTTTACTCCTGGCCTTTACTATACTATAGTGGAGTTTAGATGGCGTCGGTTTACACCCCCATGAGATGCACATTGATGGAGGTTGGAGTGAACACACTTATGGGTGTAGTTGACGTGGACCTCTGGTGCAGTGCATTCCTCTTCTCCTTGCTGGATGAGCTCACCTTTCGTGTGAGACATAACTTTAAGTTGTAGGGTGATCCGTGCCTATATTCCATCTTGGGATCATCCATTTCATTTGTATTATCTCTGGTTTCTCCCTTGGACAAAGTTATCCCCTCTGTTGAGAATATGATATACCAATTAGCCTCTCCCTCTACTTATTCACCTTTTGTAGTTGCATAGGGGTCAGATAATTTATTCTCTCCTCAGAATATTTCTCAGAATCTCTCCCTTGAGTTTCACAAGATGTTTTCCCCTTGTCACTACCATGTTGCTCCATCTATAGCTCGACCACTACTCCCCATAGAACGTAACTCGTCACTGAGCGATGCGACTACTTCCTTAGTGGACCAGGAATTTTTAGGAATTGCTAGGTACTCTCGGACGAAGGGAGCATACACTATTACATGAATAAAAAAGTTTGGTCTTATACCTTGGTGCTCAAATAAGACAAAAACAAAGATGGTTCTTTGAGTAAACATAGGACTAGAAGACTGACGTAATTAGGCAGACGGGTCCGCCACCTTGAGCTCTCCTACTCACAGGATCGTTCAAATTCCCCTTTGAGCTGAATTAGCTCATTCGATTCCCTACTGGAATCTCTGATGACAATCCGATCCACAGGTTCTCCCCTTTCTCTGTCATGGCCTCTACACGTGCCTGTGACCTTTCCCCAATTTAATTGTGGGTTTCAGAGTTTCTTCTTTTTTGATGTTAAGAGTTCTTGTCCTCTTGAACTCCCAAACTCTGATTCACCGATGCGCTCTTTCCGCATTTGCCCTCCTGGCTAGGCTCCTATTCGATGTGACTAGTCCTCATAAGATCGAAGGCTTATATCCTCCTATCAGGGTTTTGGGCTTCAAAATCCTGATATGCTCCAACTCCCGCTAGTCCCCTGGGATAGACTTTTGGTCCACACGACCTCCCCTTATATGACCGCACTCATACTCCTTGTCGAGATTGAGGGTTTCGCGACCCTTGATGTCACAAACCTATGTTCTCGCGATCTCCCGATCTCCGATGAGACAATTCCCCGTCTTTGGTCCTTAGCCCCTTCTGGATAGACTCTTGGCCCACGTGACGACTATCTCACAAGACCACAGCCTTGTCTCCTATCGGGGTTTCAGACATCGCAATGATGAAATGCATAAACATTTTGCCTACGAGATTCCCGATATCCCGATTCCCGATTTCCCGATGTGGCTTTCCTATTGAGACCTTTTCTGAAGGCCTCGCTCGCTGCCACGCGGCCCTTCAAGATGGATGTTCCTGATCACCTCTCTCGATTTCACGACTTCGAATGCCCCGAAAGTCTTGTCCTCAAGACTCGTGAAACGCTGAACTCCGATCTGCTGATTTGACCTTTCTATCGGGACTTCTCCCGATAATATGGATCTTCGCCACGTGTCCCCAACAGATGGACGGCCCTGATCCACTCTCGTTGTTTCCAGACTTGAAGTGTCCCAAATTCCTCGACCTTGAGAATTTCGATATCCCGAGTGTCGATTCTCCGCTATGTCAACAATTGGCTCCACAAATGGCACTTTCCTCCTTTTAGGGTTTCAGACTTCGTGATTCCGAAACGCATAGACTTCTAGTCCATGGAATCCCCCATATAATGAACGCTAATATCTCGATAAGTCAAATCCCTTCGGGACTTTCACCCTCCTGTTCACGAAGGTAAACC